>CAEGAE010054112.1:0-166526 GCA_903067095.1 Girardinus metallicus
GTCATGTTTTTGGACTGTGGGAGGAAGCCGGAGTACCCGGAGAGAACCCACGCATGCACAGGGAGAACATGCAAACTCCATGCAGAAATTCCCCAGGCCGGGAATCGAACCCAGAACCTTCCTGCTGCAAGGCAACAGCTGCGCCACTGTGCAGCCCGCTTTGAAAAGTCTTCCACCTATAAAGTTTGTGTCAGTTTCTACTTGAACCACCAGATGGCAGGATTGTCATCCTAATATACCACCAAGCACGCATTTGGTTTTGGTATTTTTCCTGATTTTGGTGTTGCTTTGTTTTCTGGCTTTTTTTGATTGGTTGTACTGTAACAGAAGCTCGCTGATCCAGTGTCTCTGGAGAAAGATGATATTGTTTGGAGTATGTCATGCTAATAATAATAAAAAAAAAAGCCTGCTAATTCAACCAGGCTGCAAACTTAAAAGAAAATCTTGCAGAGACTCCAAACAGCTTGGTCTTATTAGACATCGAGTGTTATCAGTTTATCTTGCTGATGAAAGCCATTTGTGTTACATATGACTCCTCCAGAGCGTATCCATCTGCTCCGAGCTCAGTCTGTGTTTAATGTGGTTGTGAATGTTTCCCCAGACTGGGACTTAGTGGTAGACTAATTACACAACGGGCAGGCAGCCTCGGTTGTGCGCCGCTGCCAGAGTCTTGTGTGACTGTATGTCATTAGTACTGGAAAAGTGCCTCGGCCACAAAGGGCTGCGGTCACCCTGGGCCTTTAAAACATGAAAGCTGCCATGCCGCTCCTCTGTAGAAGGAATTTGCAAGACATAAACAGCCTGTAAAATGGAAAATCACATCTGAGCCTGTTTGTTTTCCTGAAAGGAGGCCAGAATTGGTAATTCTTACTCAGATTCTTTCCAATAACAGTGAGCAGTCCAAATAAAGGACAAGGACTATTTGATCCATCTGTTTTCACTGTGGCGTAGTAGTGGTTTTATGCTTAAGATCTCAACTTGGCTGGGCGGAAAGAAACTGTAGAGACTTGAGAACATGTTGAGGCCTTATTTATTTAATTTGTACATTGGGTTTATCACCTGTGTTGTGACAATATTTCTTTTCTGCAGTAAAGCCAGCTGCAGAGGATGTAGTGTATTCACTCTGTCACCATGTGTTTACAAAGAAACCCCACTAGGGGAATTACAACATAACACTGCAGCATTATGTTAGTTTTTTCTAACAGTGACTGAAAAGAGTTTGGACTAAAATATATAGGTTTTTTTTACGTCACACAAAAAATACAGACTTTATTCAGCTCCATCTCTTAACACCCAAATGCATTTTTCTTACAAATGTGGCACAATTTAAAGAAAAAATTATTGGCAAGAATCATCATTATATTACAGAAATAATCAACCAGTGCAGACACAAATTTTCTTGCTTGTTGTGCAAATACTGTTTGCACGAAAACTATTAAAAGAAAGAAAGAGTAAATATAACAAAAGTTTGATTTTTGGGGTAACTATCTATTTAACTATTTCTGAAGTACAATGAAATGTACAGTAAAGAGCTCAAAATACTTTTTTCCCTTGAAAATTTTTGCTAATTACCTCACAATCATTAAAAAAAACAACAACAAAAAAAAAACAAAAACAAGTTATCAGATTTCATGTTTGCATGGAAAAACTTTTAAATCATGACTTTTTTGGTGGGCTGCACAATGGAACAGTTGTTGGCACTGTTGCTTTGCAGCAAGATCCTAGGTACAATTCCTGACTTGACATTGAGTTATAAATACTGTATAGTTATTTTTTTTTCTCATGCCAACCAAATATTGAAATTCACCTGCTCTGAAAAAGATGCACAGCGAACAAAAGAAGCCTTTCTCTGAAACATATTTCTAGAAGTTTTGATGACACAAATACAAAAATACCTTTTCTGTCAAACCGTGTTATTTCTTTACAAGCTAGTAGGATTTTTGGTTCCAACTCTATGTTGGCCAAAATGATGCAGCAGAATTGCAAAGGCCCTGAGCTTCACCTCGTCTAGTTAGTGTCCAAGTGCAAATTAGCCCTCCAGCGAAACAGTTAAATGCTAATTTAATCTACGGGGACTTCACTTTTTTCTCACATCACCTTGGTGGAAGAAAATTGAGCTTTCTTTTGATGTCGAGCAGAGATGTAAAACGCTGTGAACTTGCAACTGAATATCTAAAATGATAACCCTCCGTCTCTGTCCCTCATTAGGCAGAATGTAGAGCTAAAACACCTTTTCATGTCACCACAGTAAACAGCTTAATGTGTACCTCTTTCATCTGCTGCTACCCCAGAGTCTCACCGCTGCTTTGATCCACGCCTGAGTGTCTGAGCACGATCACACCTCCTCACAAAAAAAAAAAGTTTCCATTTTAATTTGGATTTTCTCATAAACTCGTTTCTCAACACCTCCACTCGGACGATAAATGCAGGGCGAACGCAGCTATTAATTTTTGACACCTTTGAGGACGTTTCTACAAAGAGCTCTAGAAGCTTTGTTTTAACCTGCTCTCAAAAGAAGTCTCGTTTTCTTTCTTTTATTTTTGTTGAATTTACCAGGCCTTAAAATATATTACATTTTCATAAGCAGGATTTGTTTTCAATAAATATGCTCCAGCAGACCAGTGTTTAAGAGGAGCATCAATTATATGAAGATGTTAGTTATACATTAACTGTGCAAATAACTGTTTTTTGCTTTTTATTTATTAGTCACCAATTAATTTAAATTAATAACACAAATAAATCAGGGTCCTGTAATTGACTGGAAACTGATGCACAACATTTCTTTACCCTGCAGAGGGCAGAGTTGGCTGATAAATTAGTAATTAAAAGAAGACAGCAGACAACACTTGTAGTTTCTAAAAGAAACCCTGTGTGAACATCTACTGGATGGGAATGCCAAAAGTGCCACAATCAAAGAAATAGACAAATCATTACATAATTAATCATTCAAGTGAAAATCCAAATAAAAATTTAAACAAAAACAAATATGAAGGAAAATTATTTCAAAGGCAAAACTCATGTAAATGTTTAGAATTCACTAATTTCGCCTCAAGACCATTTCGGACCAATCATCTTGTCTAAATCAATGTCAGACCCTCCCACTTATATGAAATGCTTCTCGGGCCAAAAACGCATGAATATTTCACGTGACTGTGTACAATGCAAAGACAATGTGTAAAATATGTGATTCTTACCTGTCTAATATGTGTCCAAATCTTGAGTAATTAACATGTAAACTATGCATAAAATAAATATGCGTTGTTTGTGCAAACAGCCTCTGAGTTTTAGTCGCAACTCTTCTCATTGGCTGTTTCTGATTCAGGGCTAAAGCAGTTTAGCAAAGATGGGCCGGGGGCTCGTCCCACCCTTCTATCCTTTTCATTAGTAAATATATAGGCGGATTGACTGAACGGTTGCACTGGACTACTCTTGTTTTAGCTTTTTAATCATATTATTCAATACATACGTTACACAAAGTGACACGGACATTTTGAGTACCGAGGTCAAGAGAAATCCCTCACTCCGTCAGTACAGTTCTAGGAGATATGGCTGTCATAGCTGGGGCCTTCAAATGAAATCTTGGCATTAAAGGAAGGAAAAAATATATTTATAAAGGCATAAGTTAAATTCCATCTGTTCCTGCAACAGGGTATATTTTTGTCTTATGTTTTTTACTTGCAATAAATTCCATAGTGTTGCGGTTGTTGTCCAAAGTAATAGCTTTTGCATTTGCCCTGGCAAGCCTCTCTGTCAGTAACCCAATATATATTTTTGAGAAACCTAAGAAAACTCTTCTGTTTTATCCAAAAATCTCAAATAATGTTTAAAGGAGTCTCTGAACAGAGTGAAAAGATAAGATGGAGATAAGATAGTAGTAGAAATGCAATGGTATGGGCTTTCTTATCTGCTTCACTACTTAAAAGACTGAGACCTATTAACAGTATTGTGTCAAACTTAAACGAGCTTGATGTTAGACAACATGTTTGAAGTTAAATTTAAGTAGTTTTTGCAAATTTTATTTTATTGACTAAATTATTAAGAGAAGATATTCCTCTCCTCATTTTTGAAAATCATGAGCTAGTTTGTCTCCTGTTTTGTGCTGACATTTTCAGCACAAATCATATGTTGGCAAAGTAAAGGTAAATCTAATAAAAATAATACATCCATGTTGACTTTGGACTTAAGATAAAACAATTGACCAACATCAGCAGAAGACATGGCACCCCACATCATCACTGCCTGGAAATATCCCACTGGACTTGAAGCAACTTGGATTCTGTCCCTCTCCACTCTTCCTCCAGACTCTGGGACTTTGATTTCCAAATGAAGTACAAAACTTTGAACCACTTAGTAACAGTCCAGATAAGATGCTTCTGTTGCTGTCTCTGACTCAGGAGTGGTTTGACACAGAAATGCGATATCTGTAGCCAACATGTGGGATTCATCAATGCACAATGAATCTTGATGAGGTGACTCCAGTCTCAGTCTAAATGAATTTTGACAATCCTCTCAAGGCTGTGGTGATACCTTATCTAGGTGCAAATTTTCCAACCACAATTTTTCCTTCCGCTCAACTTTCTATGAATATGGTTGAATACAGCACTGAAAAGAGCCAGCTTCTGTAACAATGACCTTTTCGTGGATTGCCAGTGATTGTCGTCTGGACATCTGTGAAGCCAGCAGTCTTATTCACTTACAACATTTTTGAGTTAATTCAATGATTAGACTGAAGGCATTAGTTACAAGCTACATAACTTTTTCACAATATGCAAATTTCTGAGACTGACTTTTTTTTTTAAATTTAATGTCCCTCTGGGATCAATAAAGTACTTTTTGCATTTACATTTTGAGTTTTCATCAACAGTAAGCTATAGTAACCACAATTCCAAATGATAAGGCCTTGAAATATTACTATGTGTAGTGTTTCAGTTTCTGCAATGAGTCACCATGAATATTTAACTTTTTCATGATATTCAAATGTTTTGACATGTACCTGCATAAAATATACAGAAAAATAACTTTTTTACAGAACATATATACCTTCATTTAAGTAAGAATTTGTATTTGTATAAATGATTAACTGCTTTTCCTAAAACAGCCAGACTGTAGCATATATAGTTCAGATTTCCAGGACTGTGGAGCTGATATCTCATTAGGAGGCCTGAAAACTTGACAGATTCTCCTCCAACTGCGCTGTCGGTCAGTTCCGGGCCGACGGATTCCTTCTGACCTCGACGTGCCACAGCGTTGCCCTCGGTGCTCCAACTACCCGTGTTGCTTGTTGACAGCTGCTCCCTTTAGGAGCTGCTTGGGACTGGCCTGATGCTGACCTCCTGCCAGTCCACTGAAGGCCCGGCGGAGGGAGGCTCAGAACAGGAGGATAGGGCGAAGTCGAGACGAGTAACAAGGAGTGTCAGAGAATGCTTGAACATACACATGAACACATAGGAGAGCTGAGGGGAAACTCTCAACACATTTCCACTGTGCAAATCAAAGTGCAAACTGTTAATTTAAAAAATTACAGCTTTCTCTTTGCCTGCAGGTACTTTTCCTAACTTATAAATAGTTGTTAGGAGGTAGAATGACACAAATGTTTAAGCAGTTGGTGTCTAATTTGCAAGTCGATATAATGCAGCATGAGCTGGCCTCATGTTGAGCCAACTGTGGGAACACAGAGCTGTGTATGATTATAATTTTAGAGGAAAATGTTAGGTTTCCTCCCGGCTCATAAATAGTCTATCATCATCGAGTGGCACATGGCTGAGCAAAAAATTAGCCCAGAATTTTGTGCTGCACATCAAACACAACTGGCAGAGTCTCAATTAATGATTAATATACCATCTGTTGGTGGTGGTGGCATTTCGAATATGAAAAGGACTCCCATCGGATGTTTGATCACCTGATACAGTTGTGTAGGAACACAACAACAAAGCTGTTGAAGGCGCCGTTGAGCGAGTGAGCTCAAATGTTTTGAACCACCTTCTCCATGATATCATGAGATATTTATTGTTACAGTGGAACAGGTCTATGGAGCCCTCCCAGCAGCGAGGCCTGCACCCAAAGCAACGCTCCGTTCACACTTCAGCGCTGAGGATGTCGCAGATGCGGCCTTGACGGCGTATTCTGACCCGGAGGGCCAAAGAGAGACAGGAAGCAGTTGGCTCACGCTCAGCTGAACCGATGCATGGGACTTTCCCACACGCCTCGGGATGCTCCTCTTCCAGCCCAGTCTGTGGTTGGAGCGTGTGGCTGCACCACTTCACACCAGGGAGAGTAGGAGGAGGAGGAGGAGGAAAAGAAGGAGGGAGGCTTACTGTAGAAGTTGGAGAAAACTTTTCAGAGGGGATTCATTGCCCCTTAGCAGAGAGAACAGCATAAATTATTTGTGCTGGCAGATGTTCACAGACCCAAATATGCATGAATTTGTAGAGCTGGCAGGCTTCCCTCAGCCAAACTTACTGCTTTTCACGATGCGTGCAGAAGCAGTTGTTATTCTGGCTGTTTTACAGAGAGCATTAATCTGAGCTGTCAGCACCACCAACCACTTTGGTGGAAATTATTTCACTCCTTAATAAGGGAACTCTGGTGCTATATTACATATGGCGGTCGGACGAACATTCCTGGTGGGTCTGTCATCATGTAGCTGTTCTCCAACAGTGAGGCTTCTGTGTTTGGCCCGTAGCACATTCTCTAACCAAGAGATGAAAAGAATACTCTAACTAGACATTAAATGGAACCGCAGCCTCTCAAATTCTCACTTTTGATGGCAGTATGGAGTGCCTCCTGCCAGCAGGAAGGAGAAATTCAAAATTGCGTTGACTGATCAGTGTAAATTGTTTAACTGAAGCTGAAAACATCTTGAAAGCAAACTATTTACCTAAAAATATTTCCAGGAAATCAGAATGGGAAAAGAAGTGTGATTTTTAACTGACGTCCGTCGTGTGATGAAATAGCAAAAACCTTTTGTTATTTTTTTATTATTATATTTGACAAACATCCTGAAACTCAGCAGCTCCTCCACAACTGAGACTCAATTGAACAGCACTGTCTTATTACACTAAATGTGACTTCACATAGTAAGGATTTATAGACAATTTGTCGAGCTAAAAAGAGAAAGGCAGGATATTTTTTGAGTGCAGTGGCTTGGAGACCCAGCACTGTGGGTAGACTGGTCTAATGTCTGCTCTGGTTTTCACCGACTCAAGCTTTAATGTGCTCAAACATGCATCAGAAAGCATTTCCGAGCAATTGTGTCAAAAGAATACTTTATATTGCCAAGCCATGCAGTGGTTGCGCAAGTCTAACATTCCTGTACATAATCAATATGTCAGCTTAAACTGCACTGCATTTACATGACTGTCGAACAGCTTTTCAAAGACACTGTCTGCTGCACAACTCAAACTCCAATAATCCATCTACAGTTAGTTTTTATAAGATAACATATTGTCTTGATGCACAAAGTTACCTAAAACTAATGTTACGTATTTGGTTGGAAATCAAGTGGACCTCCCCCCATTCACAGTTCAGTATTTGTGGTTTCACCTATTTGTAGAGTTTATTTCTAAATACTTATGTAAAACCTGCCTATTTAAGGATGTTTTCTTTCAGCGTGTAAAATAAGATAAAAGAAAATGCTGCTTTGGAAGTTCAAATACAATAATTGACACGCTATTGGTTGGTGTTTGCAAAGCAGCCAATCAAGGAGAGGCATTTATTGACCTTGGTGCTGATTGGCTGAGGATAAGCAAGTCATTGCTGAATGTGTAAACATGTAGGGCTAACATTTGGAGAGAATGTGATCAGCAGACAATATGTGCAGACATAGAATTAGAAAGTAAAGGTAAAATTATGCACTTTACCACTTGAAAGACCTTCCGCTAACTCCTTACATGAAACAACATCCACGGTTGCCTTGAAGGTCTGGTTGTCAATTACCTTAAAGCTATTGGTTGCTAGCTTGTGCATAAACTGTGCTTTTTCCTTTTCACTCAGTCTTGGGTTGATCTTTTTATGACTGACTAATATATTTTAATCAAAGTCTTGAGGAAAATGTTTTGATTAAACAAACTGTTTTTGGTGGGAGAGGAATAACCTGTTCTTTATACTTCTTTACTTGCTTTGTAAAGCTCATCTATATTTCCTGTTTTTCTGAAGCGTTGGGGAAAGCCAAAGTGTTCAATCCATTATTTTCTGTTATTTCCGCAATACACAAGCAAACATTTATTAAACATAATTTCCATTAAAGTACTGCTTCCCATCTAAAGCAGTTGGAGGCATGTGACTGTACATTTTGAAACAGGCAAAGCCCTTAATCTTGTTCAAATAATTACTTATCTGCTCTAGAAACAATAGAAAGGTTGAGTTGGGTTTATTTTAGTTCAAAAGTTTGAGATTTTCTAACTCTGAAGTATAATGGGATTTTACTTAAATTTGATACTACTGTTTGCTACAAATGCTAAATCCTTACATGAAATTCTTGCAGTTAAAAAGTACATCTTAAACTATTGTGTGGTACTTAGAAGAGGTTTTATAACTTAAATAATCACGCCACATTTAGAGGTTTCTACTTTCTTCGCAACAAATATTAGCAGATATTAAATTTGCAACATGTAGCACTTTTTAGTGGCTTTTACGGTAAAGTTTTTGCAACAGCGTTAGACTGTTACTTTGTGCATGAGCTAAAGTCTTAATAGTTGTCCCTATTGGGAACGGTTTTTGAAAATACATGTTACAGTGAATTATGTGATTAGTTATTCTGGCCATACTGGGCTACAGTCATTACAACGGCTCTACTGAGCATTTTAAAAAAGAGTAATTTGTGACTGCAATGTGCTGCCTGTTGAGGTAAAATATCATGTTGCTATCTATTCAGTCATTTTTATAGGTACTGAGTCATAAACCAAATATGCTTCACACCTGCATGGGAAGCACATAACAAAAAACATTGCATAGTAAAGCTATCATCAGTGCTTGGAGATGCAAATAACAGCAATAAAGACAGATGAGACAACCTGAAACTGTCACGTTGTATCTAACTGCTGAGGGAAAAATGACTTACAGCCTTTTCAGCCAGAGAGCTTTGGCAGACTGCCACTTAGCTAGGTCCCCCTGAGGGCCCTTACTCGTGAATCAGAGAAAATTGGAATTACACATATTAAAGAGGGTAAACGTCAGTAATCACAGCATTGGGAGGGTGCTTGAGGACTCATCAGGCATGCCTTTTTTAGAGACACTTGTTTCAAGGAGCCACGGCGTTCAGAAGCTGTCGGCAACGCCAGGATTACACAGTTCACCTTATGAGATTCCCAGTCAGCACACCTGTGTTTACACCTCAGCTGTGTATGACCTACACACCGATGGAACGTACTGAAGAAACACCACCTGATCCCTCTGAAGCGCGCTCGGCTCACTCTTTGACATATTGGTTGTTGTCTTCTGTCCATTGATATTTCCAGCCTGTTTGCCTTGCATTGACTGTTGTGTGGTCCCTCGCGGCGGTGGACCTGGTGGTTTTTGACATGGGAAAGTTTGTTTGTTTGTCTGTCTGCTCTGCAGAGGTCATGCAGCGTTGTGTTTGTTTGGCGGGTCAATTGAGTCCACTAACAGTGGAGGCCTGGGGAGGAGAAGCGATGGAGGGAGAATCACACAGGCTTCCTCTCCTCCCTGTGTGTTCCTCCTCTGCTGGAGATGTCCAGACCACAACTCCCTGATAAGATTTCTGGAGTCGCTCCACATGACTTACCGCTGTTGGTACTTTGACAGAAAACAACCCTCAAGGGAAACTTAGGCAACCATAAATATTTAGGCATCGGAGTGCTTTATGGAGTTTGTTGTAAAAGGATTTATAGCAGCCTGGGAGGCAATGTATCAGTGTCCCAGGACCTGAAGCAGCCGGTGTTTACAGGATCGCATGTGAACTAAACCAAATAAGCACTTCAGAATAAGGAATGCAAATACCTCAGCCTCTCCAAACAGGTTCCAGAAAACAGGTGCCAGGAAATCTTGGTTCAAAAATCATAATGACCAGCAGAGACGACTCACAAACAAGTTGAGTCAAGGCCTTATATGGACTGATGATAAGGATTATGAAGATCTGGTATAAATACACAGAATGACTGCCAGAATGTATTCTCACTCTGATGGGATTTAGAGGTAATCTGGATCTACTTTATGTCTTAAAAGAGAGGTTAAGACAACAGTTACAATTAATTTGTTGTCATAAAACTGACCGATCTTTTGTCTCTGTGAATTCTGTATTTGTTGTACTTTTTTTCCGTGTTTCTGTTAAGACAGAATAGTATGACAATTAACTTTGTGATGGATCTTTGAAGAGCATCTGGCTAATTTTTACAGTTTACCTTTTGCTAGACTTGTTTTCTGGTCTTGTCTTTCTGGTTATTAATAAGTATGCTTATATATATATTTTTATTTACTTTATTGCTAGTTATCAATAATCTTAGCACTTTCAGGTTTTTAATAATATTTATTCTGTCTTTCCATGTACAGTTTTCTCTCATGATTTGCTTTTTTTTGGAGTTGGTGCTTTGGCAACATGTTTTGGAGTTATCACCCCAACAAACTGTTCCCAACCTTTCATTTTGTTTCCTCAATAACTTCACAGGAAAGTGCAGTTTTGATCTGTTGTAACTTTATTCTGGCAGTCCTTTGATGATAAAATGAACAAATAGGGGTGAGATAATTAAAACTACAACAAATAATACATGTACATTTAGAACAGCAGAAATGAAGAACACATACAAAGCCAAAAAAAAAAAGTCAGTCAGATCATCAGAGTTATGCAAAAGTCCCATCCCAACTAGTAAAAGTTGCTTTTCAATTGACAAGTCCAACTCTAACTGGTTAATTCCTGGTCAGTTCTACTCCAGTTTGCAGTGTCTCCATTACATTCTCTTCCTCTCTAAATACAGGCTTGAACATGGGCAGGTCAATATTGCTTGCAGCGACATTCATCAGTAGGATGTGGTTTTGATGGATTTAACTGAACCCAGATATTTAATTTTGTCTCATAGAAATTCGTTACTGGTCCAAACATAATGAAGGCAATTCAAATTAGCTTATTATTTTGCTATATTTACAAATCTATTGACATAATGACACTTTAGTTTATGTTTTCAAATATGCAACCTTTTGGATTTAGGTAATGCAGCCAAAAAGATGTAAAGTAACATCCATACACAAACTTTAATGAAAACAAAGAATAAAATTCACAAACTAATATTACCTAGTTTCAGTCTTTCACACTCGTTGGGACAAGACAAGAACTCTGACAGAACTCTGAATAGAACTATACAGTTTCTTCATTGCGTCCTCTTTCCCATAAGATAAGTGCAACTTACTGAGCTACAAAATTATGGTCATTCTGCTGCAAAAGTTGATACGTGCTCCTACTGCTTCTCAAGATTAAACTCCTAACTACACTCATCCACACTGTGCAGCTCTCTGATTGCAGATGGAATGTCTGCCGGTCCAATTCGGTGGAGTTTTACTTAAAACTACATTCCTCCTATGACCCACACATAGAAACCTCTTCACAGATGAACATAGTCAAAAGTTGTTAGGCTTTTGACTATGGTTATTTGCAAAAACATGTTTTATAATATTTATGTGTGTAAAAAACTGTTCATGGGCATGGTGGTGGTGAGGGAGTAAAGCGAGAGAGCCTTGTACAGATGCCGTCACAGTTTTGAGTCCCTGCCCATTGACATTTGCCTCATGTCTTCCCTGACTCTCATATCCCGCTTTCCTGCCTATTCATTGTCATATGAAGGCCACTAGGACCAAAAAAGTTACTTGTTAACAAGCTCATATGGTAACAATCCCATGGTTGCTCATTTATTGCTGCTTACATATGACATGGAAAACATTGTAATGATGATGTGTTGAATAGGGAGTGTCAGAAAGGGTAGGAGGTTCTTAAAGCGACAGCGGCCAACTTCAAGATGTCAAATACGGCTGATACAAGGTCAATTTTCTTTTCGCTTATTTTTGATATATACAGCATTTTCAAACCAACTGAAGGTAACATAGTTACTTGATTGTGCAACAAAATGGTACTTTGTGCCTGGAAAATACATAATATCCCTCCTTTAAATTGACATTTTAAATAATTTTCCTGCCATACTGATTTAAATGGGTCCAACACCTTTCAAAACCAGTATGGAACCAAAAAGGTTGCTCTCTTGTGACCCCGCTAAACAAATCACTAGGAGCTGCAGGCTGCCTTGGCAGTCTTCACCACTACCCTTCCTTACCTTCACTCTCCTCATCAATGTTTCATGAGCGTGTTATCTGCATCCCTCTCATCTCTGCCTTCCACCTCGGGTCCTGTCTACCCTGGTGCTTTCATCTATATCCTACAGGGCAGTCGGACATCTCGTCCACCATCCACGCTGCCCCACAATCCTTAACTATCCTCATGTCTCCCTCGTCATCCTCCCCCTGTTGCTCTGCTTCCTCCCCGCAGGGTCACATGGCCGCCCTGTCCCAGATTGCCATAGGATCAGGATTCCTCATTATCCTGTTAACTGTACATTTATCTGACAAGACAGGGAGAGCGAGAGCGACCCCCGGCATCATTAAGCTTTAATGGACAGCCTAGAAATGAGGGAGACGCCATAAAAGCAGGAGCCGAACCAGAGTTTCTCTTTAATGTCTCTGATCGCCCTGACAGGATTATTAATCAGGAACTAAAGGAATTTAAAACCTTTGCTCTTGGCTTCCTCACTTAGAGTCTTTAGCTTGCACCATTACATAGCAAGCCAGGGTCAGGAGGTCTGCAGCTAATTGGTTCTACAGGGTTTTGAATAACAATGAGCTGAGCCCAATTACTGAACTACAGAGAGGTGGAGATGAGAGGAGAGGGAGGGAGGGCCCAGTGGAACAGGCTCATAGAGGATGCAGGGAGGAGGAGGAGATGGGGGAGGCTGTTTTCACGGCTGCCATCTCTCTCCTCCTCGGAGTGGGGATATTAATGAGATCAGTAAATGAGAGCTGGATGAGGATGTGTCGGTGCAGAAAAGCAGCCGCCCTGGCCCTGTAGGACAGCAGCAGCTCCTCATTCCCTATTCTATTTGACTCATAACGAAATATGTTTGCCACATTCTTTTTGTCCCAGATTTTCCTCTTTCTCTGTATCTTGTGTTCATTTATTAGTGATATATATTTTTTTCTTTTCCCTGACATAGGTGATCTGTAGAACTGCAACGCTTTGATGGCACCACAGAATCTCAGTCTGTCTTGTAACGCATTAATGCTTGTCTTCAGGGGTTAGTATTCAGCTGCGGTTAATGCAGTTAGTCCCAGTCATTTAGAAACACTTCACCACTAAATCTGTACTCACTTAAAGAGGCATACAGCGGACGATCATTCCCTGATTGTCTGACCCCTGCTGCTTGTTCGCATCAATGCTCGTTTTTCATCCTCTCACTGGTACATTTTTGCAAGCTGCTGGTCAATTTACAGTTCTGCAAAAAGAATGAACACATTATTTTTTCAAAACCAAAAGGTTTCTAAAGGTTTTTTGAGTTAAATAATTGAGCCATAACTAAAATCCAGTTGCCCTCAGAAGCCACACAGTCAGTAAATAGAGTACACCAGTGTCTAGCTTAAGCTTAATGAAACTTATAAAGGCGTCTGAGGCTTTTTGGAACATTAGTAAACAGACAACATCATGAATCAACCCATCAGGGAGGTCAGGCAAAATGTTGTGGGGGCCTGTAATTAAATTCACATTGTGCATGTTTTTGTACTTTCATTTGGGTCTCTACTGCTTCTAAAAATAGTCCAAGAGCATAAAAAAACACCCAGCATTTTTATAGTAAGTTAATGTTTTGTGGTGTCTGGAAAATGAGCCATTTCTAAAACCTCCTGTTTTTTAAGTCACATTTGACCTGCACTGTGCCGTTACCTACTAACCCAAACTGATCTAAACCGCATTTGGTTAGCTGGTTTTTCCTGTGTGTGATGTACAATGGCTGCTGGAAGAGACAAATGTTTTGTTGCCGATTTCCCAACCCGAAACCACATGCTGTATTCTTGTTGGTTTTGCCAGAGGCTCTTCTGCTTTTCAAAGAACTAAGAATGATTTTGTGCAAAAAACATGTTTTGTACAGCTAATGGATCAATCCTAATCTGTTCAAGGAAGCATAATAGGTGTTGATAGTGAAACGCATAGAGCTAAATACAGGACAAATCTAGAATATTTTAGGGTGGGTCTCTACTAGTAGAAAAACAAATCTAAGGGGGTTAGAACAAAGAATATTGATGCTAGATTGGCAAAGGTCAAAGGTCAGAGCCAGATTTGATAAGGAATTGGTGAAAATATCTGACAATTATTGTTCAAAGATTTTCTCCATCTAATTTAACAGAGATTGAGCTATTTTGATAAAAAGATAAAGACAGACAAAAATTTCTCAAGTTGTGCACAGCTGATAGACACATATACCAAAAGACCTGTAGCAAATGGTTGTTCTAGAAAATTCCTATATCTATTTTGAAAGAGACAGAAAGCAAAAAGTAAAACAATACATTCTTGGTCTTAAATCCAAGTAAAGTAGATTAACTTTAGGGCTCAAGGACTGAGAATACTTTCACAAGACGCTATATACAGTTGTCATATAAACCAGCACATGTGGATATATAACAACCACGGCTGCGGACGGCTAAATGATTTGAACAGCAGGATTATCAGATTTAGAGAACTAATTTGTTCCAGCAGCAAAATGGCTTTTCAGGATGTTGAAAGGAGTCCTTTTTTTTTTCATTTGTGCTCATATTTTCGTCCGCCCTTGACGCTTTTGCATCAGAGTTGAGTGTTAGGACTTTCAAATTGATCTGTGCTTAAATAATCTCTTTCAAATTCATGAATTCATAGTGAGCAATCCCCTCTTCTGAGCTTTCATCACTTTCAATAAACCCCAGAGAAGCTGTCATTACGTCTCAACCTTCTCGTCCCTCTCTAAACCGTCTCTGAAGGGCTGCAATTTGGAAATGTGATTTAAATATCTCTCGGAACCGATAGCTGGTATGTACCTAAAGTCCTTCCCCTCCATGCCCCAAACTCATGCACCCACCTATGACATGCTGTCATCTGACAAAAGCCAAGGTTGTCAGCTGCACTTCCTCTGCTTTTGTCAATGACAATAATTGCCTGAGGCAGAAAGTTTAGCCCTGACCTTTCTGGATCAGGAGGCATGCAAAAATCCTCTGCGGGGGCCTGCATCTCTGCACGCTTTTGTCGCTTCTTTTTTAGAGCAGGATTTCTCAGAGATGAGAAGGATTCTCTTTGCTTATGCTTTTAATCGGCTATAGAGCACCGAAATATTCCAGCTGGAATGAGAAGCAGATAAAAGCCTTCTTAACTCTTGACAGCAAATGAACTACAAATCCTTGAGCTTTTTGTTGTTCATTCTTCAATTATGTAAGCAGCACATCTGTGTCTTTTTCTCCCCTTCTCGGTGAGGATGCTGTGTATACACAAATAAAATTCTGGACAGATAAAAGCCTGAAACATTGAGTAAGCAGCAGCTCTTTGTGGATGATCTCCTGAGAACCGCTTTGAATATTCATCACCCATGATTGACTGGCTTCACGAAGATTTGTGCAAGTCTTGCAAATGCACTTCTGAGATTCCTCCTCTGCAGTGTGCTTGGATACAGATTATGCGAGTGAATCTCATCATTATAAAAATGGTTGCGGGTGCCATTCACTCCCAAACAATCCTCTGAGTCTGTAAATGTATTCTGAACTCTCGAATCTGCATATTTGCATACTGTAACAGGAGATGCAGCTGCGGTCTCCAAAGAGTTTATCATTATTTCACATTTATTTTGTTTCCTTAATTACCTAATTAATTCTGTTGTTTTGATTGTGGTGTTTACCGTTTGTTTTGCGGGGGCGTAATCCTGTTCTATTTGTCTGTTTGAAGAAGGAGCAGTCTCGCTGAATTATTCATGCCGTGCTCCAGCGACAGCACCAACCGTTTAAATGATGAAGGCATTTGTGAAATCCTCTCTTTCACACACACACTCTTTCTTCTCACTCTTGCCTCTCTCTCTCTCTCTAAATGCCTGAGGCGGTGGAAGTGTAAGGACGGGAGAGGATTTCACAAGGATCACAAGAACACCTCAAATGAGGCGACGGGAAAACATGTCCCTCTAATGTGTCTGACCGATTTCAGAGAGAAGGCCAAAACCCAAAGCCACTTTCTAATCTCACATCATTATGTGACCTTTCATTTCCACTTCTCACAGGAAGGAGTGCTCCACCCTGGGCATCAGACATGTGTGAGTGGGTATGTGTGCATGTTTCTGGCTCTCTGAGCAAAAATGTGGACACTTGAGTCAACATAGGCGCCTCCTACACCCCAGGAGAGCTGCTGATGTGTCAAAATGGTGTTCACTGATTGGATATCAGTGTGTCATGTGCTGACCGGGTATCTACTTCACACCATCAGCTGTGACTGCTATTGGTGTTGACTATACTTGATAGACCAGAAGGGTATGGCAAAATACCCTTGCAAAAGCTTGACATCCTTGATATCAACAATAATTTCTACCTACTGTTTGTGGCTGTTCTTTGCTAGTTAGAGATTCACTCACACTTGATGATCTACTTTCCAAAAGCACTCTTACTAGAGTTCCTTTTTGCCGTCTTGTGGAACTTTTGTCTAACTTGGCTGTCCACATTAGTAGAGTAATATTCTCAGCTAAAGGACTTTGGACACACAAATTGACGACACAACCAAACTAGTCAGCCACCTTGTTATCAGTTGGCATTAAAAACGTCACTGACGACCCTTAGCTTAGCTAGTAGACCTTACAAAGTGCAAAAGTTGACTAATAGGAGCTTTTTCTGGTAATACCAGTTTACTAGGGAACCTAAAAAGGGTTCCAAAAATGCACTCAAAGACGCATAGCGTAAGACTACTTTTGAGCTTCATGTTAATTGATGAAGCCTAAATTCATGCTAGTTAACTAGTTTATATGAAACATGTTTTTCAATCCTTCATTTTTACATTTAAATAATTCAGTTGTAGTCTACATGAAGTGGAATTTCAACGCTTTGGTCTCAATTTCTCGTTATTGTAGTACCGCCACAGGCTTCTCTTTTAGCCTTGTTCTAAAGTGCAACTTGTTTTGCGCTGTCTCTCTAAAAGCAACAGGACCTAGTCAGGTATTATTGCCAAGAAAACTTCAGATAATCAGCCAGTGCAGTCTTTTGGCTCTACTAGCCAGCCTGTTGAATTTTAGGTCACATTTGTTGACTAATAGAGCCTAAAATGTCTGGTTAAAGCTTTTGATAGTAGTAGTTCTCTAGTGCAACTAAAATGTGTCAATTATTTAATAAGGACATTAATAATGTATTTATAATGTCTTATAATTCACAAATTTTTGGCCTTGCACATTAATTAGAAACGCATAAAATGAATATTAGTCAACTAAAAGAAGCCATTTCAGCACTGCTTGTTAACTAAACAGTGATTTTTGCTATTCTACTCTTTTAGTGCGACAAAAACCTTCAAATTAGTTAAATTTTGTTTTTTGTTTTTTGAGTCCGCACTAGTTGACTAGTCTTCACATTTGAGTCACCAGAAAACCACTTGGCATAATCTGTGTTAACAAGTCAACACAGATCACTGCTTTTGAATGCTAAGTAGTTAACTCATCTGACATAGTCAGTGCATCAAAATAAAATCTCTGTCTCTACTAGTTGGCATTAAAATGTTGAACTAACAAATCTTCAACTTGTCCAATGTAGGTATAAACTAGTAGACAAGAATTAGGGCTGGTATCAAAGATATTGTTTGCCATGCTGCTCAGCTGAATCAATAGATCTGTTTCAGACTTACTGGCATCTGGTTTACTGTCTTTTTTTAAGGAAATGCTATGTCTTCTCTCCCAGTGTGGTCTTAATGGTGCTCCACTTTGTCATGAGAGAAAAGGAGAAAGGGGAGGCGGAGGGAAGTGACGGCGCTCTCTGGGGATTTTCTGTTTGTAGTGTTTACTGCTAAACCCTTAAGGACTTACAGGCACTTTCATCAGCTCTCAGTGGTACATAATACACTCTTCCCCGCCTGTGTTCAGGCAGCTTTTAATGTCTTATATTACTGTCACTCTCCCGTGTGTGTTTTTTTTTTTTTTTTTTTGAAAAAGCTGTACACAACACCTTTAAGTCCCATGGGTCACTCATGTGTCTCAGTCAGGCCTGACTGCCATTTCCAAGTTGTTGCACACTCACATTACTCATTTACATGAATGTGATCCTGCACCAGCTGTCACTTGTTTGCAGATTCTTCCATTGTTTCCTCTCAGGAGCATATTGTCCTTTACATAAGCAAATGCATAAATGAAAACCTTCTTCTTAATGTCCAAGTTTCATCATATTTTACAGCCAGGAAAACATTTAATTTTGAAGCACAAGTAAATCACAATTGACATTTTTATTGTTTTTCAAGAGCAAAAGGATATTTTTAAGCATCTTTTTCTGGCACATTTTAGTGTTACTTCCTTAAAATCAGATAGGTACCTCCATGCGTCGGGGAGCCTGACCCTGTCTTTTGCTGCAAATTAGGAAAATACTATTTTCACCAAAAAAGACTCTAAATGATGATATATCAGATGGCTCTGTGTCCTTAAACTGATAAATAGGAGAATTGTGAAACGAAGATCATAATAAAAATTTTGAATTACTAGAACAATCCAAAGCTGAATAAATAGTGGATTATGTTTCACGTAATGGCTGAGACTGATAGCTTGGACAGGAAGTCAATAGCAAGACCTCCTAGCCAGCCATTGGTGTTGTTTTATGAACATTTGGTTTTTCACTTGTTTTTTTTCTTGTTGTGTATTCCTCTCAGGCAATAACATCACCTATATGAATCTTTCCTTTATGAACTTACATTTGAGATACAGACTATGCTATCTCAATTTTTGACGGGCATCCCCAGTCATGTCTGAGTTTGGAGATACAACTTACCATTACCCCTTTCATCAATTTCTGTCTCCAACTAATGTTTTTTCTAAGATGATTTAACACAGTTTTTGATTTTGTACATGAAAATGAAAGCAATTGTCCTGACCTACAAGTATGAACACAAACAAAAAGAAAAAGTTGGAAAGATGATGAAACATGCCCTTTACGTTTCTCTTAAAAAAAGCAACTTCATGAGGCGCTCTCACCAGCACTGACTCCAGGCTCAGACAAAGCCTTGAGCAAACGGTTAGTATAGTTTTATTTAAAATCCTTTTCAATGTGTTGTTTTCTCTCTGTTGGCTTGTGGATTCTGCATTCTATTTGATCTGCCCTAAACATACATCTTTAATCTTCGCTGCAGGCTGTGTGAGAGAGTATGTGTGTCACCGGAGCCTCTCCGCTGAGGCTTCAGGCCTGCTTTTTTGCAGCGCTGCAGCCCCTCTGGGAGACCTGCAGAGGGCAGCACACTAAACACACGTCACCTTCTGCAGCAGCTAGGTTGCACCTGCACACAGCCATCACTATAAGCATACATCTTCATTAGCTCAATGAAAGAAGTCAGGGAAAAAAGAGATAAGAAAAAAAGAGATAGAGAATGAAACCATCGTGGGCCCGCAGGGTGTTCTACTGTTTGCACTGACACAGAGGACGAGTTATGCTAATTGAGAGTTCTTTGCATAATTAGAGAGAGAGACAGAGAAAAAAAAAAAAATCATTATTATTAGGGGGAATAGCCAGACTGAGGGTAATTTTGAGTTTCCCAGCAGGGTGCAACCAGGGAACAGAAGAACGGAGGACACAGTCTCAATGTTATTCCTGCTGTCTTTTGATGCAGGCAGCATAATTCATCTAAGATACTTAGCCTGAGTACGCTTTAATGATGATGACTTTTCCCAATGTGATTTTTTGAAAGTGTTTTAATGTATTGTCTTCACAGCGGATTTGTTTAGTGAAGTAAATTTGAAGATTGCATATTAAGTTATCTACCCAAATTTTCCTCTTGTGTTAAATGAGGCGTCCATTTTTACAACTTTTTCCAGACCACAATTTTCTGCCTTTGTTTTAGCTGTTATGAGTCTGTGTTTAGAGCTGTGGAGCATCTTTTTTCTGCTCATCTGTAATGGTGCAACTGGGAGACAGCAGGTGGAGTTAAAACATAGTGTTGATTTCAATAAGTTATTATTGTCAGGATATTTTTATTTTTATTCATCTTTTCTATATTGTTACATTCACATGGCCATTCATATACTGATTTATATAACTTAGCAACTTCTAGTGACCTTTTGCATTGGCTGTCTTTCTTGCAGATCATTGTTCTTAGAATGTGTTTCAGACAGGAAGGGCATTCAAACCTCCAATTTGAATGCCCTGTGTAAATACTGAGTTTATGTGGTAATGTGAAAACTGTTTAAAGAGTATTTGCATGAAGTGATTATAATGTTTTTCAGACTGGAGTTATGAGGATGGTCAAAACCCACTGTATTTATACTGAGTTTAAACTAAATGAAGATGCAAAGATATTTATCAACTGCAGGTAAGATATTAACTGTAGATAATTTCTTCATATAACCTCACTTTAAAACCCCGTAGCTATCCCTTTAAGGCTCAGTGAAATTATTATGATTTTTTTTCTCCTTTCCAAAATGTAATAAACATTGAATGCAGGGTGAAGAAAGTTGCCTTTCCCTCAGAGAACAGCACTTGAACTTGCTTTAAGACCATGAGTGATAGTTTATGTTGCAGTAAGTATTCCTTTCAAAGGCATTACACGACACTGGGGATTAAGAGAGTGTACCACACTCATCTCATTTGTGTCAGGCCTGGGAAAAGGGGAGCTCTTTAAATACACACTGCACCAATAAGCCATGCAGCCCAGCATGAATACAAGAAGTGAGAAACATTCCACCTGCCCCAGTTGTTCTCCACCAACGTGGCCTTCTAATACGGTGCCTGCTTCACAAATTCAAGGAACATTCCCCTTCTTCAAAGGTTTCCTGTGTTTTTTTTTTCATCTGTGTGCACCAGCCCACGGCCAGAACCACCCGATTAATATTTCAAAACATGTTCCTTGCTTCCAATCCCCTCCTCTTTTTCTTCCTCCCCTCCACCACCCTCACCCCCAGCAGCAGCATCTCTTGCACATGCAGCCCATTCCCTGTTCACCACTTATTCTCCTATCTCAACCCCTGACACCACCACCACCCCCCTTCTCAAACCTCCCTTCGTCTCTCCATCCCAAACCTGCCTGCATGTTCGCCAAAAATGTGTGATGTTTTCCCCCCTATCTCATGCTTTGCTGCTCCACTGCTCTCTTCAATCCGTTCGCCAGGATAGTATGTTTTATGGATTAATAAGAAATGATCCTGGAAGGTCCAGTCAGGCAGCTGAGGCGCCAAAAGCAGGAGGATGAAGCAATGAAGCAGAGGGGGAGAGGGGCAGGGTGCCGTCTGCAGTCGAATTTTAATGAGTACCAAGGGGAATATCCTTTTTTTTCATGGGGTATCCTTCTGGTGCACCACTCTAAATCACTGTCACACAAACAAGGTATTCCCATCATGCCTCTGGTTTGGCTTGGTAACTGTGTCATCTTGTGGCGCAGCCACCTCTCCTGCACACCTGCTCTGCTACCCTAATTGAACAGATGATCTGCCAATTTGTCATGTTTATCTTCAGAGGCGTTCTGGCGTCAATGCCCTGCTCTGCTCAGCCCCCTCAGAACACAGTGCAGATGTTAGCACAGCTTTTTTCTTTTTTTTCTCTCTCTCTCTCTACTCATGACAGATCTTGTAGTCATTACTGAATAATTCATTGCTGCATTAATGTCTTTAGATAGCATCTCCAGCATCTTGCTCTGCTTTTTTGGCTTGCTCTCTTCTCTTTCTCCTCCAGCTCCTCACAAGGGAAATCTTTATTATTCTCTCCTCAGACAGCAAAATATGCGGATAAAAGATAATTGCCTGCCTTGACTTGGCCATTGATATGAAAATAGGATTGGAATTATTTGCAGAGGTTTAAAGGTTAGTTGAAGGTTATGAGAGAAAAGGTGTTGCAAAAAAAAAAAAGTCTTCATGTATAGCTTGGCAGCAGGCCTGACAAGACATTTCTTAGAGGTTAATATGTTGTTCATCCTGCAAAGGCCATGCAGCAAATAAACAAAAAAGAAGGTCTCCTGAGATTTTAACTCTGGCAAAGTCAATTATTCAGGAGCAAATTAAGGTTCACTCTGTGCATAAACATGATATGCTCCAAATAAGATTGCATGATTTTTGATCACACTCCAACGTCTTTTATTCATTTTGTGTTCGGTGTGTCTCTTTGTTCACTCTTCCATGCATGGTGGAACATAATATGTACACTGTAATGAAGAGGGAGCGGGGCTCTCTCAACCAGTTTAATGTATTCGATCCGTTGCATGCTTATAGGCTTGTTATGGTTCAGATGGACTTTGAACAGAGCCGTAATAAATTACCTCCGCCGGCAGTCGTCTGATGTTTCTGCTTAACAGCTGCTCTGATGTCTGTGGTTTGCCCATTGCTACTTACGCCAGTCTCCATTGCCATGGCAACTGGAGGGGACGTATGCAGGTAGCGTGCCGTGAGCTGGGAGAAGTCTTGGGGAGCTGTTTGATAGTAGACGTGGAGCAGCAGAAGGTTGTCTGTCTGCAGGTGGCACATCTGCTTCAGCATATAGAAGCAGGGAGAATACAATGTCCCGGGAAAGTGTTCACACCCCTAGAACTTTTTCCAGTTCTAGGGGTGTGAACACTTGTGATGTTACAACAACAGTGAACCTCAATGCATTTTGTTGGTATTTTATATTGTAAACCGCCACAAAGAAGTGCCATGCATTTATATTCAGTTCCTTTTAGTTTAGTCTGAGTCCAATGAAGGGGTCCGAATACAAATGAATCCCACTTTTCAGATTTTTTTGTATACCAAATAGTTAACAAATAATTGAAAACCGTGCTTTTGCAAGGTGCTGCATTGAATAGATTCAAATATACTGATGTTGAATTTCAACTGGATGCTCTCAACTTAAAAAGTTAGTAGTCTCTTTTTCCCTTTAAGTACAAATTGTTATGGTTCTTTATGCTTTTGCTGAATCTCTCTCATGATTTTTCTTCACATAGCATCAGTGTTTAAGCATCAAAACCTTCAACTGAGTCTCCGAGACTGATTCGGTGATATACTTTCATATAAATACATCAAAGAAAAGTGAGACGAGAGGCAGAATGATCACAGTCCTTGTGGGAAAGGATTCTGCAAGTTCACACCTCCTCCTTACCTGCTTCTTCATATACCCGCATTTGATCCTTTTTTTGTCCTCCGAGGTTCACTGTCTTCATCCAAAGACGCAGGTGTAATCACTCACGCATTCACTGTTAGTCAGAACTACCTCTTCTGCTCTCAAAATAGAGATGATATTCAAATCTGCAGCATCATAAAACCCTCTAGCATTTTCTTTCTCTCTTTTCAACTGGGGTTGGTTAATAGATTCACATGAGGTGTTTTTTTTACAAAAATAAGTGTTTCTTGTTGCTTCTTTCTTTTGCTGTCAACGATTTTCTGTCTCTGCTTTTGTTTCTTGTGGATTATTCAGGCATGTTTGACACCTGACACATGCATTTTTTGAAAGCATAACCCAGCTTGCCTTGCATGTTGTCAAAAATCAAAAAAGTCTCAATGACAATCAGTATCATTCCTTCCACCTAAGTATAATTTCTGCATTTCCAGTAAACATTTCCACATATGAAAACATATTTTTATATTTTTACATATTAATTTGTTGAAAGAGTAGACATGAAAATGTAAGAGTTTAAGGTTTGTAGCAGAAATAAATCACATGTAATCCTAATCAATGTTTATGTAATAGTGATGGAGTAACACTAAAAACAAAAAGATGGACATGATATTATTCTATGACATGTTTACTGCCCAGCTGCACACTTTTTATTGGAAGACTTCATCAAAATATGAGCTGATTGATATCAGCATGTGACTGTATGAATGGGTGAATGACGTAATGTTGTGTGAAGCGCTTTGGGGCCTCTGGGCACGTACAGGCTTTTACCATTCACATAAAAAGAAAGATACAGCAACAGTCAATTTTGAGAAACCAGCTAAATATTTTGAGAAAGTCTAAACGACTAATCTAATAGCGCAATTTGATAAAATCTCAATTCCAGCTGGCCAACTGAAGAGTCTCTAGAGATGAAAGTTAAAAACTCTGCAGTGAATCAAAGCAAAAACTACACAGAGATTAGTTGTTGGATTGTGGGTTAAAAGATTCAGCAGTCATGAGGTTTCACATGAGTTGCCACTGATCTATACAGGGGGCAGATTTTGCCCCCCATTGTCTATATCTCTCTGCTCTTGTGTTTCAGATAGTTGTAAAGCTATTTGATACCTCATCTTTTCTTTTCCCCAGTTCCCTGCAACGAAACTGTATCCTGGCCTCAAAGCTAAGCACTTCAGGATGAAGTTTTTCTCAAACCAAAACTGCTTGTGTGATTACAGACAGATCGATAGCTTGTGGTGTTTCCAGCCAGCTCACCCTGCTGGCACAGGAAATGATGCGATCCATGCAGCTCTGACATTGACAGGCCCCAGGGAGGCAACAGCTTCACTTACTAGAAAAATCCTCTCCATTAGCCAGGCGGGGGTGGATCCGCCCGCTCTGTCGCTGGGATGCTACCAGGACTGTGACATTTGTGTCACGCCGATGGTAAATGCCTTCCTAATCATCTGCTACCAGCGAAATCTGAATTCTCATCAACTCTGATGGACAGCTCCTGCCCAATTATCATAAACAAAATGAAATCCTTTCTGACCCCGAAATGCCACGGCTGCTGACGCCACTCCCTGACAGCATCCCACAGTGCCGGTGACAAAAGCTGCAGGCAGTCACACCATGTCTGGCCCCAGGCTGTTGCCCTTTAGCCGCTATGCTTCTGCTCAGAGGTTAAAACCTCCTGACTTTTCTTATAGCTGTGGAGAGGCCTAATGATAGACCACATCCTCTTTCAGATCTTAACTACACATGGCCCCTCTGTCCAGGAAGTGGTGCTTATAACCATGTCAGGGAACAGCAGCACTTCAGGGTAGTTTTTTTGGGTTTTTTTTATATGGCTGAGCCAGCTACTTTTAAACCCCAAGCACTTGTATTGACCCACCTCCCATTTCTCTGGCGCTCTCTTCCCCTCATCTCCTGCTGTTTCCTTGTTTGAAACAATATAGCCTGCCTGTTGTTATTGATTCCAGGAGATTGGGCCCTGGTAAGTGCTCCTTCGAGTCTTGTGTTATATTAAGCAATTGTTCCAACAGCAGATGACAGCACCGAGAAAGTTTTGGCTGGCTCTAAAAGGCCCGGTATTATGTGGTTGTTAATTGATTGAACAGCAGAAGCATGGGGGGAAAAGCCTTCAGTGAGATTTCAAAAATTAAATTTGATGCTATTCTCTGACATTATAAATAAATAAAATGTCTTTTAAAGACAATGTATTTTACAGACAAAGATGCAACATCTATTGCGTCTTTTTATATTCTTTTGAAATATGTAAACTTTTGGGAGATTTTAAGTTGTGCACCAACAGAAAATACTACAATCCACTAGTTGGAGGAAAAAAAGTAGGATCTATGTTTTTGTAGATTTTTTTCACTGACAATGACAGCAAAACAAATCCTCTGTTAATGGATTCTTTAAAACATTTTATTATGTAAAGCTTATGTAAAATTTTTACATAATAAAATTTTTTAAATTATGTATCTGTATTCAGACCCTTTTACTTTTCAGTAAAATCCAGTTGCTTCAGATGACTTCTAGTTATTAAGCAGAGTCCATCTATATATATTTTATTCTCAGTGAATATGGCTATTATGTGAAGGATTTAGAAGATTTTTACAGAGCATTGGTGAGGAAATAGGTCCACAGATGAATAAAATCTATAAATTTAATTTTTCAAGCATTCGTAACCAAACCTTCCAATACCAAGACTTTTTTCCGGTACTAGTCAAGCCTAAGGTTATCCCCTCGGACATGCTGGGAATATTTTCTAAAGTGTCTGAACTACAGAGTCAATAGCAAGACATTGTAAGCAGTACAGTGATAGTATTGCATGGCTGTTTTATGGAAGCCACCCGAAGTAAATGCTCCATTCATCCTGTCTGTCTGCTGCAGCCTTCATTTCCTCTTCTGTCACACGCATGGTTAGGGCCAGCTTGAAGCATTCATCACAAAACCGGGACAAGGAGGGTGGAGCAGGCTGGAGTGGGCGCATTGCTTTGGTGGAGAAACTGTGACTTGTCTCATGCTTTTCTTTTCTTTTTTTTTTTTACATAGAAAATGTCTTAATTGCTTCATGAAGGAAGTCAACAGCCATAGCCCATAGATTGGCTGATTCTAGATCAGTCTGACATCCTTGTTAAATATGACAGTAATTTGACAGCTATACCTCTGAATGAATGAGCAGGGAGTTAGATTGGGATTTTACACAGTAGACTGAGTCAAAGTGCATGTGGAGAGAATGTAAATGAATGAATAATTATTTACCAAAAAAAATCTTAAATGTGTGGAAAGCCCTTTTTTGTCCCTCTATAATTTGATATCCTGTTTCAACCAGATGACTTCAGAAGTCACCCAAATTATCCTGTGGTAAGCATTGTAAATAATGACATTCATTTGTTCGCACTGCATCTAATTCCATTAGCAGTCAGTGGTAATGGGTGGTTTTTCATGGATTTACTGTATATGCGCACTTACGTTTGTGTTATTTTGATAAAGTGAATCTCATTTGATTCTATTTACAATACCATTATGTTTTGCAGGTGCTGCTGCTGCCCTCTTATTAGAAAGCAATTATAATTAATAACCAATGACTCATACAAGAGGTGATTTATTCTTTAAAATGTACTGTTTGTCCACCAGGTGGTCAGTGTGGACATATATGTGTGTGTCTGTGCGTGTGTGTGCCATCTTTCTCTGAGATGATTGCCAGCTCCACACCATCACCCTCACCTCCCGCTGGCCTGCTGCCAAACGGCGACATTGTCATTATCAGTGTGCCAGAGGCTGGGTAAATGTCATTATTGCAGCTTGTGGATTTCTCCAGGGAATCAGCAGCTACCCGTTTAATTTCTCTAACAGCCTGGGAAATATTTGTTGCATCAGTCGCCTGGTCCACAGCAAACATCCATCGCCGCTGTGCAATTAACAACATAGATCATTTACATAGTCACAGAGCTAATTTTCATAATGTTCCCTTTATTATCAGAGGAAGAAATTAACCCAGGAATTTATTTACACACCCACTGCAAATGGTAACAGAGTGCTAATTGGCTGTTAGATGATTAATAAGCTTATAGCACATGCTAATGAATGGTGCACTCACAGTTTCAGAGGTGCTCAGGCACTGTGCTTGTGTTTTGGCAGCTTAATTAGACAGATAATTATGTACTTGTTGCTTTCACTCTCAAGCAAATGCCATCAAACATTTAAAAAGATTAAACCGGGTTGTGTGCCTGTTGGTTCTCTGGGTTATGCTTGGTTATAAGTGGCCACTAACACCAATGCTTTGTGTTGTTTGCAATTGTATTTAGGACAATTAGAATAATAGTTTTACTCTAATGAGTGGAAAATGATGGTGAACTTATCCTTAATGCAACCCAAACTGAATGGAAGACCTTTTCTTTAAGACACTGCATTCTTGGGTGCATTACATAAAACCTAAAATCATAAGAGGAAAATGTCAAGTTAGTCAGCAAGAAACAAATGAGAAGAAAACTTGAAAAACCAATTTCAGTGCATTAAAAACAGTCAGTATGGTTGGTATTTGAAGAAGCTTGGCATTTTTATGGTTCTGGCGGTCTCTTGGGTCATATGAAGACATATGGGTGAAGTAATGAGCTTTGTGGACTATGTGAAAATGTGAAATATCTTCATTTTGACTCCATATATTAATATTTCAAAACCTAGTTCAGTACTTTTAAAGACCATCTTTAAAGACATTAAATTCATATGGAATGCCCATGATGCCTGGATGTCACCTTCTCACCCCTCTGTTGGTGTATTTAGGGGATAGAACGACCCTGCTTGCAGGTTAGCAACTCTGCAAGTAATTAAGCTTCACATGAAACCAAGCTATGAATAACAGAATTTTCGCTAGATGTGCAAGTTATTGAAGGATAAACAATGGCAAATTTAAGACAAAAACTAATTTCCTCTTTCCTTACAGTTAGCAAGATAATAATGTCATATTATTTGTTAAACTCAATCTAAAAGTGAACATTAACTAAATGTAAATCATCTACTTCACACAAAGCTAGTGTCCTATTGTTTGCTTCGCATTGCAAAATAAAATCCATATTGCAATTCACCAGAATCCATATCTGCTTTAGCTATTAACATATGACGGACAAATCCCATCCATCTCTCTAATCCCTGAAAACTTTTTATAGTTTTGCTTTGTTGATGCATTGGTGATTTATTATTTATTGTGCTGAAGCACTCAAAGACTGTTCCAACTCGAAAATCTTGCTATTTAAAGGGAATTGTAAAGCAAAAACCAAATGTGTTCTGCTGTGAGGGTTGGGTTTATCTCAAGAGGCCATTCTGACTTCATAATACTGTCAAACAGTCATGTTTAACATACTGTTTGCTTGTCTTCCTAACTGACGATAACAACAAGAGCCTTACTTTTTATTTGGCATTATGCCACTTGAAAAGCGTTATAATTGCAACAGTTTCTAAAAAATCTTTATGTGAAATTCAATCTTAAGAAGCTCGATCTATCCAGAGACTTTATTTTGTTTTGTCTATAAAATAAAAGTCAGTGATTGCTTGTGGCTGTGCATCCTTTGGGATGAACTGGCAATGAATGTTTGATGTTTTGATATAAATCCAAATTTTTTTTTTTTTATCACTGACACAGCTCAGAGCAGGAATCCTCACTGATCTGGTGTAATAATCATAGATTAAAACAGCCCTCCCCAAACAGCCCTGTGATTATAGTTCTGTTTATGCTCTGTGTTCCTGACCCAGCCAGATTGACACAGTGGTACTAAAGAGGGCCTGCTGCAGGAGACAGAGAGCTGTGAAAACGCCGACTTTACTGTGGCTCCCTCCAGCTAATATGAACATAAACTTATGAGAGAAATGCAAACATACAAGACATCCAACAAAATGTTTTATGGGATAATCAGTTATTTTATGTTTATTAACTGGCACAATCTGACTTAATGACTGCACATATGCAGACAAATTTGTAGGCACTTCTTGTGTATGTAGGAAGCCTTAATTAAACCTTGTGCTGTAGCATAATATAATAATGAAAAAAAATGGCCTTTGTACTCCTAGAAAATTATTTAATTAAGGTAATAGAAGAATGTTTTTACTACTTGCATGCTGTAAGGTGTGTCACCTTCGTTCCATCAAATCTCATCAACTATTGGACCCCATCTGAGAAAAAATCTTTTTTTTTCTCTACCATAGCAAATGTAAACATGTAAGGTTTGCTAAGAGCTACCGGGATTTAAGTGTGGGGCTATTAACTTTGGCCTAATTAAATTTAGTCTATTCCTTGTTGTCTGTTATTGATTAATATTGACTGATTGGAAAGATTCTATTCTATTCTACTGTAAGCAATTCAGGTGGGTTTGGTGTTTGCTGTTTCTCTTTCAAATATCCTAGAAACCTTGTTAGACTATGTATCATAAAAAAATAAAAATAAAAAACTCTTGGAGGTTTCACTGTACTAGGAAACTGAAAATGGCCCACCGCTGATCTTTCAACAATGATGCAAAACATATAGTCACATAAGATAAAAAGTTAAAAATGATGCCCCAGATCTAAATATTAGAGGAAGTCCAATAAGGAATGAAAACAGGACTCTGGAATAATCAGCTTGTTTTATCTGTATGCTCTGACTTTGCAAAATACCATAGAAAACATGAAATTAATGTTCTAATGGCAAAAAGTGTGTTTTCAAAATTGTTCTGTGTCAGATAATGCCGTTGAATTAAAAGATGAGTTAATCTTAAGGATCTTTTTACATCCTTGCCAGGTGTGCCAACATTTTTCTGCTTTTGTACAAAAGAATTTAACCTTTACGCAAATTACTGAAAAACCATTCCTGAAGCCTGATTGAAGACTTTAATACACTGCCTCATTCCTTTGCAAAGGCAGATGAATACCTTAGCTGCGAGCCAATGGTATTTCAATAGACCCTTGGCTTCCTTTCAAAGCTCCATTTGTGAGTTTAAACGATTGGCGAATTTCATCTTAATTACAACAAAGTCAAGCCAGGCCCAGAGTTCATCCTTGTCTCATTCAGTTCGCCAATTATGGATGTTGGCTGGCGACGAGGTGGTTTTTCCACCTCTCATTTCTCAAACTCACGTCGTCCCCAGAGCAGAGGAGATTGGTACGTGCTTGGCGTCTCGGCGCTTTGCTCAAAATGAAGCAGATGAGATTACTTCGTGTGCATGAAGAAGGTTTCACCTAATATCAACGATGTGCCTGCCACATGCATACTAATGACGTGGAAACACTCTTTCATATGAACCGGCTCTCACCTTCATTAGAGTACAAAATGAAACATACTTTTCTCACATGATTGATATTCTGGGGAAGTGAGAGACGTCTGACACTGATAACTGCGGCAAAGCCAGACTTGGGTGTGTCCTGTTTATCTCCTTCTTTATTGACGTGCACTAATATGCAGGAAATCTGGCCAAAGATCTCACTTTGGTTGCATTCATTTCCATTAAAAGAGCCTGATAATTCCTGTTTCCCCATATCAGATTAAATTTGCTCTCTTGTGCATGTGTTGAAAATCGGCTCCCTAGCTTGGAGTTATGATTATCCTGGTGGCAAGGACGGAAATGCAGACCAGCCACAGCGGCCCCAAGTAATTAAATTAGCCCTGAATGGCTAATTGGATCAATTTAGTAGGCAGACACTGTTGAGGATAAGTGTAATCATCTATGCAATAGCAATCTTTTATTGCCCAGACATATCTTGTAGAAAGACAAGGTGCGATCCAGAAGGTTAATGTAATTACTGTCTAATTCTCTCACTCACTGTGCACAATAATGCTAATTAATCTGAGATCTCTGGACTATAATGAAGCGCGACAACCCAGGTAACGCCGATTATAGTTTTAAGGACATGACTGAATATTCTCTATTATTCCTTCACACCAGGCTTTGTGCTGGGGCTGTAATTAGTCCACTCCTTTCTCTCTAGTTCACCACTGCTCCGGAGTTTTTGATCTGCCGCAAACTGAGTTAGTTTTTCTTATACCTGCATGCCATTTTAATGTGATAGTGATACATTTTAGCCCAATAAAGCAGTGATTTACATTTTATCCAAAGTAACCTCTCTCAGCTCAGCAGAGTGTGAAGAAATGTAATGAGAGAGAGAAAGAGAGAGAGCTGGCTTATGAGTTGCACATTCATATTCATTAGCTGCAGACATTAACATATGATACCCATGACAGATCTGTGATGCATGTTTTATGAATGCAGTTAATGGCACGCTGACAGCACGGCAGGCCATAAAGGACCACAGCTATCCACCAAATGAAAGCCACAGAGCAGTGGGGCGATTATTGATTCTCCCTTGTGTCCTATTGATCTCTGACGTTCTCATCTGGCACAGAGCTGCTAATCTGCTGTGTATCAGAGAAACACCCACAGCGCAGCCCATCGACTCTGCTATCAATAGGCACAAAGCTGGATATCATTAAATCCTCATCACTTTGTTTCCCCCGGCCAGCCGCTACCGACAACTGAGCACTCTGCCTGACCTCCGAATAACCACCGTCTGCTGGCTTGTTTATGGCCTTGGCTTCTGGTGCCTGACATTCACAGCCTCCTATTTTAATGGACCAGTGTAACAGCTTTGCTGTGCACAGAGCCGATATTGACCACAGGCTCAAAGAGTGTGACTGGGCATGGTTTTACCCAATCAACCGAGCACATAAACTGATCCACCCACCAGCAGCGGGGGAAATACAGTTTGCTTTTGTCAGCTGACAGGACTTAGATGCGTCGAAGCAAGTGGTGAAGATAGACTACAAGGACTGGATATAAAGATTCTTGTTGGATTTACTCCCACAGATGTTTCGAATATGTGTCAAAACTGTGTTTTGTGAAATATAAGTGAAAGGATGATCTCACTATCAAAAGCACTTTGGAAGTTTGTAACTGTGTTACGAGTTAAAGAAACATCTTCCTGATTACATGCAACACATGTTCCATGATTGTGCTGCATATGATCTTTTGTCAATCTGAAGATTTATATATAGGGGTTTACAGCTGAAATCAGATATATTCATAGACCGCACAGAAAGAAATAACTATGACCTACCCAAAAATGCTCTTATTTGTATACATTTCATTTAGGGCTTTGTGAGCGTTTCACTGTTAGGCTATTTTCAATTAATTTGACAGCATGCTCAGGGTCGAGCACCGTTTTGTGCCCAGACTTCAGTATCCACTTAATGTTGCTCTTGAGGTCTATTATGAGAAGCAACATGCGCACCCTCCATGAGTATGAAGTTTTTTTTTTATTATTATTATTGGTAATGAACATTTTTAAAGAAAATATGTAGAGGTGTGGCAGCAGTATAAGACAGGAGATATAAGTCTAAAGTCATAAGGGCAGTCTAGCATTACCAATAAAAGATCTGGGCAAGGTGGAGGTGGAGAGCAACTACTACTTAAAATGATGAGCAGAAGGAGAACAGGTTTGCACTCAATCAGTCGCAAAGATACAGATCACACCCTTAGAATGGGTGTATTACTGCAGCGTAAGGGGTGGCACATAAAAAGAGAGATCCAAAGTGTGAATAAACTGCAGGCGACAGCTCTTTCAACCCTAACATTACTTCTCATTTGCTGACCTCTACGATGTGCACTCTGTTGTGAAACCTTCCTTCAAAAAGGCATGATTCACTTAAAACACCAGCAGATTGCTCTTTCTTTCCTGTTTCATAACTTCTGCACCAAACTTCTTCAAACAAATTAACCCAACTATTATGTTCCTCTGCTCTGGCAGAAACACTGACATTTATGGTTTCAGAAAACATATTCAGATTATGTCAATATTTCTACACCTGAATCCGCCTTATGACTAAATATTTATTTTTGAAAAATTTACTTTAAAGAATGTGACATTGCTCTGCAACATTGTTAAATAAGCATGTACACGTTGGAAAGAGGAAGAAAAGAGGACAAATCCAATTGGTGCATAGGTGATCTGGAACTTTATTTGCAGCTAATTATCCAGTGTAGAAATCCTTAAAGCTCATATTTTGGATTCTTGCACAATGCCAAAATATATGCTGAGAAACACCTGAAAGTCAAAAGTAACAAAAATTCAAGAAAAACAAGATGGCAACGTGAGTAATGTTCAAATTCAGTGCATTCATTGATTCAAAGGGAGTAAACAGAAAGATCCCTTCCTCTTTAGCTCATATTGCTTTGGCTTACACAAATGAAACAAGCCATCTACAAACACCATTGAAAAAGACATAACATTTTTCCGCTGCCTGAAGGTGAATCAGACCATGTCAGTAAGAAATAGCAAAAGTATTTCCATTTAACTAATGCCAGAAAAATAGAAGATTTTTAAGGAAAAGAATGCAGTTATATGCATGATGTCATTTACTTTGTAAATGCCTGATTGGTGAACTTACTACATTTGAGTTAAATGGACTCAAATGTAGTAAAAGCCAGACTTGTGGAGGCCACAAGTCTTATCCACTGTTATCTGTTTAACAATTATACAAAAGTGTGAACTGCATGGAAATGTCTAGTCATTGCATTGTTTAGCAAGGAGGCAGCAATTGTGTCCCAGATTTGTTCCATATATGCTGGGAAATGCGCCAATCAACCCCAGAACAAAAGACTGTGAAACGGCTGGCTGAAGCTGGTAAAAGAATGTCGATATCCACAGTGAAACAAGTCCTTTACCGACATGGACTGAAAGGACACTCAGAGAGGAAGAAGCCATTACTCCAACAGCACTATAAAAAACCCAAAACTACTGTTTGCAAATGCACTCAGTGACAAAAAGTCCTAAATGTAGGAGGCATTTAGGACTCCTGCATTTAGGAGTCCTAAATGATCAAACAAAACTACAACTTAACTGTTTGATCAAAATGACTTTTGCTATATTTGTGGCAGAAAGAGGAAACCTTGCGAACCTGAAAACACTGCCTCATTTGAGAAATACGAAGGTGATATTATCATGTTGTGTGGGTGCATGCTTGTAGGAGAAACCGGTGCACTGCATAAAATAGATGGTAACACAAGAAAAAAACACTTTGTGACAAATATTGAAGCAACATCTCAAGAGATGAGTCAACAAGTTAAAGCTTGGGCAGGAATGTCTTCCAAATGACCAATGACCAAATCAAATTAATAGCCAAAGGACAGAAAATCAGTGCTTTGAAATGATCATCGCAAAGTACGTGTGCGATTTGTGTGCAGAGTTAAAAACGTGTGTCAGCAAGGTGGCCTACAAACCTGACTCAGTTGCTCCATTTCTGTCAGGAGGAATGGGACAAAATTTCAGAAAACTACTGTCTAGTGCAGAGCCAGGAAACTCCAGCCCATGAGGGCCGACGTTCCACAACTTTTAGATGTGTGCCTGGTCCTCCAGATCTCAATCAAATGGCTGAATTACCTTCCTGCTATGCAATCATGTTCTCCACATCATTGCTAATGGCCTGATTATTTGACAAATGTGTTGAAGCTGAGATACATATAGAAGCTGAAGGGTACAGGCCCTCGAGGGCTGGAGTTGAACACCCTTGCTTTATTGAGAAAAGCTTGTGGAAGGATACCAACAGTCTTTAATAAAGTCATACAGTTAAACAACACTTTCAGCAAATACTAAGGAAATGTATGCAAATGTCTGAATTTCAATTTGAAGACAAAATAAAAAATAAAATTACTCTAGCTCACAGGTGTCAAACTCCAGTCCTGGAGGGCCACTGCCCTGAAACTTTTAGATGTGCCTCTGCTGCACCACACCTGAATAGAATATTTAGGTCATTAGCAAGACTCTGGAGAATGTGTCTACACAAGAAGGAGGTAATTAAGCCATTTCATTCCAGTGTTTTGTACCTGTGGCACATCTAAAAACTGCAGGACAGTGGCCCTTGAGGACTGAAGTTTGACACCACTGCTCTAGCTCATCATTCAGACATTTAACAAATACTTCCAATTCTGAGAAAAGGTTTTTTTTATATACAGTCCATATAAATATCTGTTTCTCAGCTGCATTTGGTCAACATCAGAACATTAAAAAAATGATGCTCCTCACTTATGAAATTATGTTTTTTCACACATTACAGGAAAACCCCTCGTCTCCAGAGAAGCTTGACAAGGACGGGTGACACAGGGATCGATGGTGCTTAAGGTGTGTGGGTTACAAGGACAGGTGCGAGAGAGCACCCCACCATGGTCCATTAGGGACAGCGTCTCCCTGCTGGGAGCAGACAGTGTGACAAACAGCTTCAGCTCTGATAATACTCTGGCTGATCAATAGCCTGTCCGACTAACCTCCCCAAGGGACAGGCAGGAGCAGCAGGCATGACAGCTGACCCCCGGGTCATATGTCATAGACTGTTTCTTTGTGTTTGTGTGGGGAACCAAACACTACCAACGAGGGAGGTTGGAAGAGAAGCCTTCACTGAATCAGACACAGATTCGTAGAGGCCCTCTTGACCCCTCTGTCTAACCTCATCTTTATAGTGTAATAGAATCAACCAAGCATATCTAATTGGTATCTGCATGTCCTTCACTTAAGGCTTAATGGTTTGTTCATTGCATTTTATTGCAGCCATTTTCATATCCTGGCCTGTCATTTTCATAGGGAGCACTTTGTTCCACCTGCTTCAGCTCGGAGTTTACTCCTGCCTGTGGAGATTTTTACAGTAATGAGGTGGCCACTGTTACAATCACCTAAAGGAATCAGGACTGAACTGATATAAAAACATTAATCAATAAGTCAATAATCTTTTTATTGCCATTTTACCTGCCAAAAAGACATTAGATAACAATGGAACATTCAGTTGCTAAGTTTGACCTTTTTTATATATATATATATATTCTATCACTCACAATGCCTTGGCACTTTTAATGGAAAATTGCAATAAATATTTTCTTTCAGGATCATGAAAATACAAGAAATCTGACATCCAATACTTCAATGCAACATTTACTCAGAAGGAGGGGCGGCATATTAAGAAACATTAGCTTTTTTGTAACATGTTAGGTGTTGGCCTGGCGGAGCGTAAACACACAGCAGCTTGGAGCTCTCAACCTGAGGGTACCCCTCCAATTTCGTTGTGCTCTAGAAACATAATGACAAATCAAAATTTTATGTCTTATGTCTTACAGCACTAGTGCTACAGTTACTTGCATGTCTAATTATTCTTTCTATAGCATAAGTCAAGTTAAAGCATTTTTCTAATTAAATTTTTTTCTGTCTAGTTTAAGAGTTGACACAGAGCTCCGTTTATCGGATTTTATCTCTATAATTCATGAAAAGACTTGCTTAAAGTGGTACAGTGAGAAAAACAACTTAAACTTATGAACAACTGGAACTATGACAAACAAGGCTGAACCAAAAAGTTATACGAATACATAGTCGGGATGATGGGAAGCGATTTACAAGAATCAAAGCTCCCTGTCAGAGAAGTATGGTAGCACTGATTTGATTGAGTTTTTCAGAAAAAAGGTCTCAGGGGACATGAAACAATTAGCTGCAGTGGATGTGCATTTTTCTTTTCCAAAGGCCAGAGAACATTGTTAGAGCTGAAATGACAAGATATTTTAAATAGAAATATGGCGTAATCTGCCAGTAAACTGGAAGTGGGTGAGTGGGTCACCACCCATTCTTCCAGCAGGACAATAATCAAAAATCTGGACTACTGGACCTGAAATCAACATTTTTGTCCCAGGTCATTTCTGAAAACCAGTGGAGTGAACAGAAGACAGCTTAAGAAAGTAATCAGAAATCAAAGTTTGGCAATTAATGAATGTTTGTTGGCAGAAAATAAAGAAAAGAAATTGACAATTTACAGGAGCAATCTAATGCTTATGATGAACAACATTGTTCACTTCAACCCTTTGGTCTCAACATATGCAGTCTTTTTTCCCCACCAGCATGTGGGAGTTATGTGAGGCTACCACAACGCCCAGAGTGACTTTCCAGCCTCTTAGTTTCTGTAGTGTGGTCACATAATTTCAACAGTGTTAGCCAAACTTAAAGATGTTTTATCTATTTCTATCAGAGCAGATTGAATCAGAAACAACTGATACTAAATGCAAGTGTGGGCTTTGGATTGACACCCATGTAAGTAAACACAATTGAACCTGCATTTTTAGCTGAGTACCTGAATACAGAAATATTGCTATTCACCTAAATCTACCTAGATTAATAATCAGAGCAATCGTTGAAATAAAAACAGACGCAAAGAATAGCAACTCCCCACTGTTAATTCCCAGAAAATTCAGTAATTTTCTTCAGTTTTGTCGATGTTACAACAATGAAAGCTTAGTTTATTTCAAGGCTTTAAATATGCTTTCCAGTGGTGCAAAAATGTGAGCACTGAGAAATAATCTCTTATTATTTTACTTTGTATTATTAAGAAAGGATGTTAGAATGAGAAAGAGGAGCCTAAGCAAGCAGCACTGCTCCAGTCAGTGGATAAACAACAGGAGCTGAAGCAGATGCACACATGCTACCACACAAACTTCAGTGCTGTCGCTCACTTAGCTAAGACTACGCGTCGATTCTGAAGTCCTTTTTTCTAGACGGGCTTGTGTTATCGTTCAGCTACAGTTGTGGCTTCGATGGCAGAGAGACATCCTGAGTTGGAAAGTGAGACTCCATATCTTGAGCAGCCCAACAAGCCATAAACCGCAGGCAGCAGCTTCTGCAACCCAGCTCACTGCGACTTCAAACACTAACAAGCTGGAATAACATTTTGCTTGGGGTGGCTTCCCTTGACGGCTTCCAGCTGCTGATGGAAGAAAGACAAGAATTATTGCAGGCTTTGTTGCGTTTGGATAAAACCTAACCACATTGTACAGAGACTGTGGAATCACAGAATTTGTTGCTGCTGCTTTTCTCTTTGAGAATCAGCACGAAAACTGTGGCAGAGTCAATTTACTGGAAAATCACCGTCCACATCTGAGCCCGAATCCTGCAGTCGGTTGTTCTTTAAAGTGTGCATTAAATTAAAATGCTGTTATATGTCGAACACAAATTGCTTGACAAACCTGCTTTGATTAAAAATGATACCACAAAGTTGCAGACTAAAGCTCTGGAGGCGAATGTTCAAACCGAGGGATAAACTTTCATCCAAATGAGTTTCCGCTCATGATTTGCTAAGATCCGTTTCGCTCTGCGAAGGGCGTTGCACCATTTCACAACAGGAAATGTGGGGTGATGATGAGCCAGCAGTGTGACCCAAAAACACCCTCTCTGTGGGAGAGGGCTGAAGGAATGAAGCCCTGTCTATGTGCAGGAGGAAGCCTTTAAAAATGTCACACCCATAGCCCTCCAAATGCAGCAGCGAGTCATTTCTGCTGAATCGCCCACTCACAAAAGAATATAAAACATCTAAAAGCCACATTTTCCTTCCCTCGACAAGTCTCAACAGATTTTGCTGTCACAGGTCACAGTGTTACTTCATACCTGTAAGACGAGGAAGTGAAAACACAAGTGAGCAATGTAGCTTCACCATGGAAAAACAAGAAGTGGGTGGAAAAGAAGCATATGAGAAGATTTTCACTTACAATCAGAGTTTGAGAGCTGTCAGCGGCCCTGCTCTTTAAAGGTCAAGTAGTGTGTGTGAGAATGTGCTTGTGCGTGTGTGTGTGTGTGTGTTTACAGCCTCTACTCTTTCAAAGATATCAGCTCCTCTAGGCTGCAGAAAACTCCGGCAGAACAAATCCGTCACAGATGCACTGACAGATGAGCTGCTTGGGACGTGAGGACGACTGGAGGCACTGCCACCATCTTAAAGTATTCACACCTGTTGAACTTTTTCCCATTTTGTGAAATTCTAACTGCAAGCTTTGTGAATGCTCGAAGGGGAACATCCGCCCCGGTGTTTTGCAGCCTCTAAAAGGTTTTCTTCCTGAATTTCCTTGTTTGAAGCTACAACCATCTTCCCATTAATTCTGACCAGCTTCCCTTCCCCTGCTGAAAACAAGTATCCTCACAGCAGGATACCGCCATAAAAATATTTCACCGAGGGGAGGCTGTGTTTAAAGAGCTACAAGTTGCTTTTTCCTACAAATTAAGGATTTTTGCAAAGTTACATTATGGTCCCATTTGACCAGAGCCATTTTTTTCACATATTCAATGCATCCAATGGATAGCAGACCACAAATGGGACGTTTTTTTTGGCTTCCTTTGCCTTTTTTTTTGTCACTATTTGATGCCAGAAGTTTAGTGTTATAAATCCCCTGTTTACAGAATCTCCTACCTTAATTGTGAATCTACGCAGCTCCTCCAGGGTTAGCGTTGTCGTTTTGGTCAATGCCTTACGTTTGTAGGTTTGTGGTCGTCAAACACTCTTTCTCTACCCAGATAACGGATTGAGCAGTGCTGTGTGAGATGTTCAAAGATGGCGATATTTTAGGTTCAAACTTTATCAAATCTTTGTGCCTGATCTGTCTGCTCCGTTCCTTTACCTTCATGATGTTGTTTGTGAAGATCCTACTGTTCTCTGAAGAAACTTCTAAAGTCTTCATGCAAAACTGCGTTTATCTACACAAATTGACTATTTCTGGTCACTTTTGGATTTTATTTTAAAACATCAGAATCAAGGATTATGAATACAGACAAACTTGCTTTGATGTAACACTTTTCAGATTTTCATTTATAGCAAATATTTGTAAAGCATGTGTCATATAAATACACAGTTGTGAACTACTTTCTGTCACATGAAATCCTGAGGTTAAAAACGTGACAACAATGTACATATTTTTTGGAAACTTGGTTTTGTTTTTAACACCTCTTTTCTCTTCCTCTCACCTTTGCACTAAAGTGCATGTCAGCACTGAAACAGATCAATTTCTAATGGAAATCTTAGCTGCACATGTCCTAAATGAACAGCGATTAGGTGATTTATTTAAAACAAGCTAAAGTGGGGAGGAAAACTGCTGTAGGATGTGTGCTGTTTACCGTCATAACAAACGGACATGAGAAGATGTCGGGACCACCCACCACGACATAAAAAACGAGTCAGGCTGTGGTGGCAAAGCAACAAGCCTCCCCCCAACCAGATAAAACTCTCCTTTCATGAACCACATGAGAGGCACCTACATCTGCAGCACATTTTAGAGTACATTTGAAGTTTGTGCAACTTACAATTTAGACATCAGAGCGCTGTGAAGAGGTGGAAATTAGGGATTGGGGTTTGTATGATGGAAAGTTGTGTGGCTACGAAAACAGGATGAGTGAAAGATGGTTATTCATCTAAGCTAGGAGGATTTAAACCCAACACCTGCCCGCCTGTCTTCCCTCCATCCGTCCGTCTGTCTGACAAATTGTGATGCATGATTTCAAACCGAGCTTGTCTTCATCTGTAAACACACATCTTGAGTGTTCGGAGCACTGGGGGTGAATCGTCTCCCGTATGTCTTCCAGACGGTCTGAATTAAGTAAAAGAGAGGAAAAAAAGGAAGTTGGTGTTGGTTTTCTTTTTTTTTCCTTTTTTTTCTCCTTTCCACATGGTTTTGATTTATAACTGCGGGTCAGACTGCAATGCACTAAAAATAACCGAGAAGCAGAGGCAGCACTCGCAGCCCTGTGATTGTATTGATTTTGATAGCTGGCCACAGTGTTTGTGTGGCTTGGGGCGTATTTTATTGAGAGCAGTAAAATAACAAAGGAGATGGGCTGGAAGTTCTCTATGTATACCAATCAGAATTTATAAATTGCTCCATTACCTTTATTTCCCTTGGTTACTCTGGGAACATTAGCAATCATTCTCTCATGGGCTTGGCTCATAAAACTAATAATCTGGTGATTTAGTGCCTCATGGCATAGTGCGCCCAGCCTAGCCCACTCTAATCCATTCATCTTGCCACCTATTAGTTTTATTTTGGAGGGACAAATTGCTTTCCAAGAGAAAATAGGTCAATAGGTGTCCTCTATTAGCAATTGCTAACAATGTAACTGTTTTTTCTCTCTTTCTGTGCATGTGTTTGGGAGTATAGTGAGGCTGATTATCATTCCATTTGCATACTGTGAGGTTGCCTCAATTATCTTTCCTAGGCTGCATGACAAATTGCAAATAGCCAAGGTTATACATGCAGTGCGTAATTTATTCTGCATTTGCTTCTGTCCAAGTGTGTGCACAATACTCTGCATCCTTGCTTGTATGTGTGTGCACATTCAGAGAAGTGACAGCAGAGTCAATGTCAACATTGTTCTTTGTCTTTTCATGTGTGTTCCTGTCACTCTGGGCTGCATGGTGGCTCCGTCCCACTGTCCCATTAGCAGCCCCCCGCAGGGGGAGAGAAAGACCTGGAATCTGGGGAGACAGCACCAGATTAGCTCACAAATCACCGCCCTGGGGACCGAGGCAAAACAGTGACTTCATCACTCTCAAACTTCCTGTCCTGTGATCCAGCTGACGGTGCAGTTCAGCAACAGTCGCCTTCAGCTGATATGAGTTGGCAGCTGACTGTGACACAATAGCAATCCACCCCAAAAGTGCCAGGGTTATTCAGCATCTGTATCGCTGCTCTGAGTTTGTCACTTTCCGGATTCGGTCAGGCTATGCACACAGCATTCAATCTTTTTTTTTTACTGGGATTTCGTGTAATAGAAAAACATAAAGTAGTGCATTATTGTGAATTAGAATAGTATACCTATGCATGGTATGAAAAAAGACTAATTCCACTCACAGATTATTTCACTTAAAAAATTTTTTCCCATAAGTGAAATAATCTGCCAGTGGAACAAATATTTTTTTCATCAATCTTTAGGAATTCTTGACTTAAAACAAGCTTGCACCTTGTACTGAAAACTTACTTTTAAGTTAGTTTTGTCTTATTTCAAGATATTTGCACTAGAAACTTTTGTTTTTGCACTGATTCTACTTTGTGTTTGTTGGTCTAACAAATAAAATCCCAATAAAAAACATTCAAGTGTGTAGTTTAATTTGACAACACATTGAAAAAGGTTCAAGGGGAATGAAAACTATTTGCAAGGCACTGTGAGTCTTTATTATCCTATTAAAGAACACGCTGTGCTTGTTTGAACCTTTCAGTAAGACACAGGCTCTCATTCTGACGCCGTTAAAGGACAAATCCTGCAGTGTTGCTGCTCAGTGCCCGCCGCTGGCTGTGAGGTAGTTGTTTGTGAGGCCCAGTGTGAAGCTGGGTCTGTAATAAGGCTTCTGGATCCCTCCCTGCACCCCTCAGAGGTCTGTGGTCCCACAGCTGGCCCCGTCAGGCCAACCGCTGCAACCTCACCACTTCCCCTCCCTGGGTGGGATGACAGTGGAAAGGAGGAGGAGGAACGGGGCGAAGGCCTTCTGTGGGTCGCTCACCAGATGTGGCTTGTCTGTGAGTCTGTCTGTCTGTCTGTCTGTCTATCTGTGTGGCTGGAATGTGCTGTACATACAGTATATGGATGGTGAGGTTTTTTAGACAAACACAGAGGGTGTGTTTATGTATCCTAAAATGAACCTCATACAGTCACATGGCATTTTTGTGGCCTCTGGACCACAGAGGAGCCTGCATGTCAGATGCTGTGTGCTTCTCTCGTCAGGACACACCTCCACACAGCTGCAACGCAGACTTTTATCAAAACTGAGGCGTGCTGTCCACTAATATCACTATTCTCGCAGCCAACAGCGAAAGCAAATGCCGAGGGGATGAGCTGCAGAACAAAATCTAAGATGGCAGTTTTAATTCCAGTTTCTCTGGGGGACTCACTTTAACTGAGAGGAGCTGTCTCCCACGGTACATCCTGTTCCGGCTTTGTTAGTTCACGAAGGGTGGAGGGGACGCATTTGTCGCATGAAGGGAGTCATGGAGGTCCCCCGGCTGCCAGCCTCTGTCCCTCGCAGCCTCAGCTGATGTAATCTGTCAGACTAAAACTTACATTTACACGGGACGTGCAGATGAGATAAGAGGCCCCTCGGCAGGCTTATCCGCTGCTATCGGAGGAGAAGAGTCGAGCCACCTTTTCTTCTGCTTCTCTCCCTCTTGTGTCCTGCAGTGTGGCCCTTTCTGCTCTGTCAGACTGCTGCAGATTTGTGTAATGACATCAGAGGGAGTCTGAGGCCTGGCGACAGTGGCCCAGAGGCGCCCGAATCATAAACCTAATTGGTGGCTGTCACAAGTTAACTACATAGCAAATTTCCACATTTTCCCTTTGCTGCTTTTATTATTTGAATCGTTTTGAGCTGGGAATAGATGTCTTAAACTGCTTGTATCATTTGTAAGCGGCTTCTGGAGAGCGAAAGCGATGCAGAAGACTAAGGGAAAGTGCTTTTTTTTTTCAATTACTAGAACTCAATCTCTACTCGGCGTGGTGCATGGTTAACTTTGAGAGTGTTGAGAGTTATCAGTCAGATATATCGAGGCAAATTAGACCAAGTAAAGAAAATGTAGGAATATATTTAAAATCTTTGGCTTTGTTTTGCCCAAGGAGATGTTATAACGATGTGTAGGCCATCACTGCACGCTACCAGAGCATCTCTGCCAGAGTCACTGCTCCAACCCCCAACACTACACAACCACATTCAAAAATACTGCATTTGGCCCGGCAAAATGGCTGGCTCCACGGGGCCAGGCTTAAGCGGCTTCCCAACCTCAAAGTAAAGGGGTCAGTGTGGAGGAAAAACATCACACAAGAGCCACAATTGCAGCCCTCAAACATGAAAAGTCTCTTTTTATTTTTGACAGGCTTCCCACTTTTAATGGCCCGGTCTACGTGCTGCATAAACAAACAGTGAGGCTTGGGTCTGTGCAGGCAGCCAGCAGCAGCGGCTTCGGTGGTGAGTTGGATTACAGGCTGCGATGGAGCTGTGGTTAGGATGGCACTCACTGAGCTCCGCTCTGACTCTGTGACAGTCAATCGAGCTCTCCCACTTTCTAACAGCTCAGTGGTGAATGCCACATTTCCAGATGTCAGAGCTGTGGCTTCTGCACAAGTCAATTCACACTGTAGCTTCACTTAGAGGGAAAATATTTCCTGTATACGGTGTTTAACATAAATGGTGATTTTAGATGCTTTTAGATGCTTCAAAGCTACTGAATCATGTTCAAATCTTGTGGCACGTCCTCACGTGAGTCCTTTCGGGTAGAGATAGATATTTGTCTGAAATGAAACAGAAGCAAGTTATTTTTAGCTCATTCTGAAAAATGAAAGTTTAATGGAAATTTTTGAAGCTCCATCAGTGCAGAACAGACACGACTGGGTTTCGAAAGTATTTAAATTGTTTCACATTTTGTCACGCCAAAGACATAACTTTGAAATTATTTTAATGGGATTTTTGTGACAGACCAACACAAAGAAGCACAAAACTGTAAAATATGCTTTTACGGTTATGACTACTATTGTTTGTGCATGCCACAAAATCTGGCTTTTATGAAAAGGTTACAAGAAGACCAAATATTTATTTAAAGGAAAGCACATGCTGTCCAATTTTCAGTTTTCTACAAACCATGTAGAGGATACAACTTAGGTCAGATTAAACTAAAATTGTAGAAACATACAAAACACTGTCAACCACTGAAAACTAGCACTAGTCAGCTGGAACACACCTTCCAATAGTTGGTGGCAACATTATGATATGCGAAGCTCATTCCAAGCGACTTACGGGTGTAACTAAATCAATCAGCCTTACAATTATGCATAACATTCTAGTAAAGTACATATTGTGAGAACATGGCAACATGCAAAAAAGTTCCAGAGGTTTTTGCAAATAAGCTCCTGCCAAGAGCTGCTTGTGTTTTTGGACTTGCTGGTGCTGACATGAATTTTCCTGTTAGCGCCTCCCATTTCTGAGACAGTGCCTCGTGTTTCTAATGCCGCTAATGACAGTGAGCTTAATTAGTGCCAGCAGATCCCCCCACTAACTGTAACTTCATTATCTGTTGTCAACAGGCCAAGCAACACTGCACATAAACAGAGCTCATTATCCCTCTGCTCTATCTTTTGTCTCCTCCCCGCTGCAGAACCCAACTCTATTTATCTCGATATCGCTCTCTCTGCATTTACATATATAAATCTTGTGCCGTAATGAGGGCTCCCCAGATGGGATGGATGAGAAGCCGTAAGGTCATTTTTCACCCTTTGCACAGGCTGTAAAGTTGCAGAAGTAAATCAAGCTAAGTTGTTTTTTTGAGGTTTTTTTACTTCCAATTAAAGATACAGTTACACAATACATACAGTTGTGCAGCGATGTGTATTCTATGTAGAGGTTTGTAGAAACAGTGTGTGTGATGAGTGGAGTTTTAAACTACTCAAATCACAAGACAGTTAATTTGAGATATCCAGGCTACTGAATAGATGATGGAAGTCATGTAAAATTCATCTTTCATTGATTTAAAAACTCGACCCATTAATGCAGTTCATATCACCTCAAAATGAATTGATTGACCCCCCTGAGATCTCTGGTAGCAAGATCAATATCCTCAAAATGAGATGGGTGATTGATGCTGGCGGTGTATTCATATAAATCAGTCTTTCTGGGAGCACAAATGTGTTGGAGTGACTCCCTAAACTTTGTCACATTTTGTCATATTACAACCCCAACCATGAATCAATTTTACCTAGTAGACCAACACGTTGTAGTAGACTATTTTACAGTGGAAGGAAAAGCTTTTTTAGTACTTGTTTTTACAAATATGAATCTGAAAATGTGACATGCTGTTACTCTTTACAATCAGAAAGTATTCTAACTACCAGGAATGCATTTACAGCTGCCCTGTTTAGTCCGCTTTAATCAAACTCTAGTTTGTTTGTCTAGGAACTCCGGTTCATTTGGGGATGTGTGAATGTTTAATCAAACTCTGATGCAGACTCTGGATTGCCTAAAACTCTAAGTCTCTTAAAACTACTCAAATCTGATGCAGCTCAATTTCTGTATACATTTTGTGAAGAAAAAAGCGCTGTGACAAACCACACCAGCTGAAAATGTAACAAATCGAACAAAGTCTACTGGACATAATCTAAGGGTGTGAAAACACCCTTAGATTAAGTTGCACACAGGCATACTTGCTAATTTGATCATTTCTGAATGTTGTCCCTAATTTTATTTTGCGTTATCAGTGTAAAAGGGGTCAAATGCAAATGCATACACTACTTCACATTTTTACCTGAAAAACGTGTAAAATCCATGTATCCTTTTCTTTTCACACCACAATAACATGCTACTTTCTGTCGGTCAGTCATATTAAATCTCAGCAGAATTCAATAAAGTTTATGATTTATGTAAGAAAACATGGAGAAGCTCAAGAGGTGTAAATATTTTAGCAAGGCAAGTCTGGATTAGACAGCTCCTCTGTACAGTTATGCTCTGAGCATGGAGGATACTGTAAACTGCATCTCAGTACTGCTGGACCCCCAATAGAGAGATAATCCCAAAGCTTGTTAGAGTCCTGACAGACGCACCTTGTCAGTCTGTGGCTCTCAGACCTCCCTAATCAAAAAATCTTATGAAGTGAGCCAGTGGACTCTGCAGGGTGGGGGAGAGCCATCCAAAGCCTTTCATGTACTCTGGCCAAAGAGCTGAGAGAGGAGAAAGCTTCACCAGGTACACTATGCTCTTTGTTTACCCTTTCTTCTTACCAAGCTGGTGCACAGATGGGCAACTATTATTTCTCTGTGTGTTCACTGCCGCAGGCAAGGCACCAGCTTTTCAGATCGGTGTAATCCTTTATTATTTATGGTTGTCTGGGATTTTTTGGGATCAAGATTGAACACAATCTGTTGAATAACGGAGACTAGCTTGAAGGGATGGGAGCCGGGAGGAGGGGGTGCAGAGAAATTAAATGCAAACAAAAACAGTGGAAGCTGAGGAGTCAGGACATACATAATGATGATGTGATGCTCGCTGTTAGGTGAACCACTCCTGAATCCTGCACATTTTAATCCCATTAACACTGACTAAATATGCCATTTGTTTTAAGCTTGCCAGTGGTGGTGTTTATGCTAATACTCTGACTGCTCCAGGCAATTTCAGGAGACTTTTGGAGGGCACCGACTAATAATTAGATTCAATAAGGAAGTCAATTTCTATCCTCATTTGAAATAAAAATAAGAGGCTTAGGCTCTCACAGGACAGTCTTTAATTTGTTGATTTGGTCTCGCTTTCTCTCGCCGCTTTTCCTTCTCTGCAGTTCTTTAACCCTTTTGTGTCTATTTTTACAGGACAAATCAGAAATACACAAAGCAACAGTCACTTTTGGAGGCATATATAATTTCAATAAGTGTGCTCCAAGAGAATGTCACTTCTAACAAAGTTACTAAGTGCATCAAATTATAAAGTTAGGTCATTCTCTTGTATATCTGATAATAAGATGGATTGATGGATTCCTTGCATAATTCTTTAAATAAGGCACAAGTTATAATTATAATCTGATTAGCAAGACCATTAGGATCTGTAGATTTTATTTGAATGTACACAAGTAATATATAAATTATTAGAGAGTGAAAAGTTTTAATAATGGTTATCCTTAAATAAAAAAAAAATGCAAGCATCACAAATATGACAAAAACTGTTTGTTCATTCTTTTTCCTACATTACCAGTTTGGCTTTTTGCATGTTTTTGCTTTTATTGACGAGAAAGAGATCATTTATTTTCTGTGCTCTGTGCAAATCTGATTTCAAAATTAATAAAGTTCACTATTTCTTTTTCTTTGAAAAAATAAATAAATAAATGACTCCATTAAAATCAGATCCACATTTTAATCTTCCTATAGGATGGTGATTTTTGGGGTGTAATATTTGTATTCTGCTTTCAGCGCACCAGTGGTTGATGCTGATATAAAGATGGAGACACGATATAACCTCGATAGATGCTACTGTTCGGACCTGTCCAATAATACCACAGATCTTATCATCCCGGCTGACTCCTGGGCGCGGCTCTGCCAGGCTTATAAGCAGAGGTTCCAGCTGGAGGAGCTCTCTGATCTGCTGTCAGGCAGCACTCACACTCTACCCTGCCCTGATAACTTCCTCAGATGTCCATTATTCTCCTCAACCAAGTCTAGCTTTTTTTTTCCTTCCACCCCCTCTCCTTCCATTCACTCCCTCTCTCTTTTTCAGCTTAATAATGGAATCAAGCACACTTCCAGAGCAAGAAGCAGTGCCAGCCACTAGTGAGGGAATCTTTTTCAGTGAGCATGTGTCAGTCAGCAGGTATAGGAGCACTTGTGGAGTCAATTTGGACTGGAGGAGTACAGCTATAGCACTGTGTGCCATGGAATATGAAATGCTCCTCAGTGAAGCAGAAGTGGTGAAAGGCTTGCATATATGATGACAGAGGCTTGTGCTCTCATAGAGAGATTTGTGAAATATGATCCAGCTCCCGTTGTCGTTACAGAGAAAGTTAAAGCTGTCTGGTTACCTAACAGCAGCGATACAAAAGCGCTGCACATTCCTCACTGACAAGGATCTCGCCTTCGCCGACATTGCCGTTTGATGAACGGGAACATAACGCTCGACATCATGCGACACTTAGCTACACAATTCTCAGCCTCTGACTTTAATAGAAGGACACTTTTCCTGCTAGGGCTGGAGCCCTGACAACAAATTTTCATTCGAGACAGTCATGTGAAGTCATTCCCATGCCATGTGAATGTAATCATGAACCAAATCTGAATTTAGGCCCAAAGAATCTTTTTAATCACATTAGCCATTTAGGAAACGGGATTAGAGTAACAAGATCTTTGTTGTGCAGCTCAAGGTCCTCTCAATTAATTGGTACAGCTTGATCCTCTGATCAGTTTAATGTCATTGAGCCTTTTTACAATCTTTGCACGACTAAGAAGCAGATTTTTAGGACTATTTCACCTCACAGACAAAACAGACTTTACCTTGGCCAGATCTGTGGGTGTTATGAAAATAGATGTAATGCAGAAGAGTTAGGGGTCTGTTTAGCAAGCACTTTTGAGTTTTGATTATATAGTGTGGAGAGTACGAGGGAAAAACAAATTAAGAAGGACGACTGTCTGCCAGCATCACTTTGCTGAAAATAGCAGTTGAATTTAAGTGGCTAAGAATCAAGCTGGAAGCCCTTCTGCTATTTGCTCTGTACAGAACAACAACACATATAGATGACAATATTACAGAGGAGAAAGTCTGCCGGGTTAAAAGACATTCCGCACAAAAATATGTTTCAGACTGCACACAAAGAGCTACTTGTGAGGCTTCTATGTTTTAGTTTCCAGCGTGCTCCTGCAGGCTTTCGCGCCACTAAATGCTCCAATCAATTTGTCGATTTGAAACGCTGTGATTTATTTGACCAAACTGAAAGATGAGGACGTTGCTGCGAAGATGAAATGATTACCAAACAAATGCCTGACTGTTTCAGCTTTTTATTGTCACTCTGAACCTTTGTTTTTTAATCACTGTGTGGCTTCCTGGGTGTAAACAAAGTGCTATCACTTTATGTCAACTATTTTTATGGCTATGATAAACCAAAACCAACACGCATAGCAGTGGTTTGGTTAATTACTACTTCCTTATATTTATTATTTCTTTTTGATTAAAGTATTATTGGTGAAAAATTTCCATTAATTCAGCGCTTATATCATCTTGGCAGACAAATTTCATATATATGATTTTATGATGATCCAGCAACATGTCTGTTTTTGTTTTTTGATCCATGTTTGACCTCAGTGTGGTTGAGAGTTCCTCCATTTCTTCAAAGCCAAACAAAAAGATCTAATTTAAGAAAATTAAGTAAACTAAGAAAAATACATATTTATTAAGAAAAATAGAGAAAACTTCCAGATATTCAGACTGAAAAGAGGAGCATGTTTAGCAAAGGAACTTAAAGACTTAAATTTTATCACAACACTTTTGATGTTCTGCATTTTATTGTTACCATATGTCATTTTTCACAGATACGAAAACCATAAATTAGGTTATTTTTACCACTCCGTGTGAGAAAAGATTAAACATTTACACAAGGAAGTGACTTTTTGAACTGAAATTTGTGCATGCATTGTTCTTATTGTCAGTGCTTATCAGAGGCAGTTGTTGATTGCAGGATATTAATTTTCATTGTATCAGTTGGCTGTGTCCCCCTCAGCTTAGGGCTATTTGCAGCTCCAGATTGCTGCCAAAAGGCTCTTTTTGTTTTACGGCACTGCTCATATCTACATTTTTTTCTCCTTTGATAAGGTCTCTCATCCTGTTTTCATTGATTACAGTCTGATGACTCATCCTGATTAAAACAGAACAGGCAATTCATCTTCCACCACATACTGTGGGCTCTTTGTTGCATGGAATGTGTGTGCCTGTTGTTGCACATTTTTGCCTCTCGCCTGTGAATGACGTGGCAGCGATACACAGTGTTTATTTGTGAACGTACAGTATAAGTCTGCAAATCTTCATGAAAACAGTCCGCCGGTACTCAGGCGTGTGAGTTGCTGCATTATAAGCTTGAACCCCAGCAATCTGCTGGAGCTTGTTTTTTGCTTTGTAAACACAACATAAACCATGCAGGAGAGAAATATCAGTAAGTAGTTTAGAAAAATAAATAAGTTGCTTTAATGAGGCAAAACTGTGCAAATACTACCATTAAAATGATGAAAAATAGCTCCACGCTGACGTTGATATGGGGCTTGTTTGTGGAGCTGCAACAGGAGAATTTCAATCAGGGCCAATTTTTCCAAACAGATTTTTGTAGGATTTTGAAATTATTGCTACATTTAAATAATTTGACCCCACAGTGATTGTTCTGTGGCAGACAAAGTATTTTCACACCAGCTACATCTCAGCTGAGTGAAAAGTGAATTTCTAGTCAGTTCAAAGCAAAACCAAGGACAATCCTTGTTCTGTTAAGAATTAGAGCCACCTCTGCAAACAGACCTATAGTGCAATGCCTAAGGGTGGGAGTTAGACTCAGGCTGGGGTTTCCTTGTAAATAAACAATGTGGGGGTCTCAGTGGGTGGAGGGCCCCTTTCTCCCAGGGGTTTGGCCCCTTTTGTTGCCTTTAATCCAAGGACTCTCTATTGAAAAGCATGAGGGGGTGCCTGGCTGAGATTCGCGGCTCTTGTGTGTGCTTGAGTTTCTCACAGACTTGCCCCCATATTTTTGGAAATAACACAATTATCCCACATCCTCAAGGTGGCTGACAAGAATGACAAGTAAGACGACTGCTGGGCAATATCAGACTTTAGTGTGACATAATGAACTTAGCATTCGCCCCAAATCTGCTGCTGTGCCACTGTGAAACATTGCTGACTTTTTTTTTTTTTGCCCCTCTAGTAATTTTATACAACCCAGTTTGGTGGTATTAGTTTAAAATTTCTTCACTAACATGGCCAATATATTGTTCTGTGTTGTACAGGACTCCATGTTGTACTTGTGTACAGAGTATCACATTCCTTAACGTCAGCTGATTTGTCATCTTTGATTATGAACTGCTTCTGATAAGAGCAAGGTGGCTCTTCATCCAGGACGGGACAAGCACTCAAAAATAAATGTAAACATTGTTGACTGACTCAGCGCTCATAAGATACGACTTCTAGTACAAGGACAACATGCATAACATAGGCAGTGTAATATCCCATATGGCTGTTTTTGCATCAAGGCTGACTATTATCAAAAATTTGTTTAAGGTTCACAAAAACTTTCTTCTATATACAGACACAAAAAAGCTATTCCATTTTTTTTTTACTAGAATCACCTTTAAATTGAAGCAACAATTTAAAGGTTACTTCCAATATGAAGGTTATTAGTCTTTGACTGAGCCAAAGACTAATAGCCAGTCTTTGGCCAGGGTCTGATTCCCAGCCTTGGTACTTTTTCTGAACAACTTTCTCTCTTTTTGCTTTTCCAACTTCCTGTCTGATCGTCATCTTTAAAGGCCACTAGGACGGCAAACATTTTCTTTAAAAATGTTTTTAGTCTGTTTTTGAAAATAAAAAGGCATATTTTTAACTTTCTAAAAAAAAAAATATATATATATATATATATATAAAGTCCATACATAGGCCCCTGGATACAGGAGCTAAAGGAACAAGTGTTCTCTCAGTTTTGAACGTGGGGATGCACACTTGTGTTTCTTTCTGCTCAGTCTAATCAATCTCTAAAGTATTATAAATGCATATAGTTGCTCTCAGTTCTCATTATACTTTTCAAATTACCAAAAACAGATATTTAAAATATGATTTATATTTATATAGATTAGCCCTTCTTCACCTGAGAGTTCACTTCAGCTAACTCATTCAGATGAAGTCACTTCAACTGACCATAATCTCTGTGACAGGTAACAGGTAATAGTCATGGACAGAAAAGGTTCAATAATTAGAATATCAATGATCTATTAAAATTTTACAACAGGGGTTGGTGGTTAGTCTTTTTCTCTAATCAAGCAAAGTAGAACCATTTTTGACAATGAAGGTTAAGTCTGCAGATGGCGCAAACTGGCGACGAATTTGCAAGAGTGACATGCAAACCTCATCACTTGTAGAAACATAATTTCAGAGACTATTTTTGATATAATTCCATTTGTAAAATGTTTAAATAGTTTATTAATCACTTATTAAAAACTGCCCAGGTGGATGATCGCATGTTAAAGTGCTGTGTCACTACTTGCATCCAGCTCACATTTGCCAGGACTGATGTTCTGTATTTTTCAAAACTTACGTCCTAATTTAACAACATAATCATGTACCCATGAACATACTTATGAAGTATCAGACAGGAAGGGTGGAAAAGATGAAGCAGAAAACAAATATTATAAAAAGTCAGACAAAGAAAAAACTAGAGCATCCTCCACTGCTCAGATTAACCTAGGGACTTAAATTTATAATCACAACTACAGAACTCAGACATGTGCCTCTGGGCTGCATGGTGTCTGGAATAATAAAAGGAAATTGTATTAAAACTGAAATGTGGAGAGGCTGAAACAATATATTATTCTTCATGCTTTGTGTATGAAAGGCAGTATTTTGAGTCACATAGAGACAGGCTGGTGCTCCTCAGCTGGAACGAGTCAGGTAAACTAATGTAATACTCATGGACTTTACCTGTTGAAATTCCAGGCTTTTGTGAAGTAAAAAATTACCACGATAAGTCCATTTAGAAAATTGTTTTCATATTCTTTCATATATCATGTACACTTTCACTGTAAAACAAATCAATCTATAAGGTTGGGGAGCATCTTCCATAAACAGAATCTGCCAACAGGATATTGTTTAATTCTTTTGGTCTGTTCAGGAGTATGGCGGTACAATACAGCTAACCAAAATATTGTCAAATGTCATATTAATTCAAAATTATTGTTTGGAATTGTGTAATTGTTAATTCATTCACAGTATCATAAAGTTCAATTTTTCCATATCAAAAATAAATTAAGCCTGTTGGACTGGAGTCTCAGTCCATTAGATGCACATACTTAACACACATTACAGCCCAAGATTCCCAAGCTCGCAGTGAATGTTGGAAGCACAGGCACAAAATGTGAGGATTTAGGATGATGTAGATTTATTCCAATTTTGTTTTTTAAAAGAAAGTTTAGATAGTAATATAGAAATATAAATTAATAACTTGAGTAGTTTTATTTGCTGTTTATATTACAACTATGTATCTCCATGAATTCAGACAAACGTTCACCTACAAAGAAAAAATATACCAAAGGTTTAAAGACATGGGCATGAAGCGGTTTCCTCATGCTTAACACAGTTGATATGGTGATGTGTAGCATGATATGGAAGTATGAATTGGTGAACAGACAAATTAACCCTCAAAATGCTGAAGTTTTTCTACAAGGTAGTTTATTAACACTGAAGCTAAGAGACAAATCAAGGCAGAGGATCCTCCAAACCTACCATTTAGCCACCTGGAGTCGTGTTGCTCTGTTCTGATAGGATGATGTTTGCCAAGAGTGCGAAAGATGGCAAAGTCCCGCCCCATGAAGTCGGCTGATGTTCCAGCATAAAGCTCCCCATCTGAGAGGGAGAGGATTGATTAGTGTTAACACAGTAATGTGAGATGAGGCCGCCTGCTTTTCCCCGTGGGTTCTGTTCAGAAATCCGAGGAATTGAGCGGGGGCTTAGCAGCAAAGGTAGATTTCACATCCACGGAGAACAAAGACATAACAAACATCAGGAGTGTGAAATCGACATTAAAACAGAAGGCAGGGCAGAGAAAGGAGGTGAGGACAGGATGAACGGATGGTGGGTCAGATGCTGGGGGAGAGAACAGAAGTGTGAGACAAGGGGAGTACATAATAATGCTGGTGAGAAAGGAGAGAAAAAAGAGAGAGGAGATAAGGGGTGATGGGCTGGAAAATAGCCATCTGCTTGGGTAAATGAGGTGGTATAACACAATATGATCATACATAATTGGGGGTAAAGAGAAATACCAGGCTCATACACCCCTGCTTTATTTGCCAGAAAATTGGAGCAGGGACAATTAGAGCAAAATAGACTCAGTACCATTGACCACACATGTGCACCATTTAAATGTTGTAGATTCAGACTGAAATAAAGTTTACAGTCCTGCCAATGAGAGGTTCTAAGTGTGTAAATACAAAGCAGCAAAGGATGTTCCTGTTCTGCTATTTACATTGACGTCAAATGCTGTGTACCCACTGAAATGAAAGAGCAAGGCACAGGGCTTCACAGGGATTTATTGCACACATGCACTCCGTATCTTTCCATAAACTCACCAATTAGCATTGAAGCGGTGAGGAGCTTAGGGTCATAGGGACTCTTCCCTCTGCCATTTTCTACATGGGGCGCCAGTCTGAAAACACCATCCTGTATACACATAAAGACAGAAAATCAGTGAGGTATTATAACATACTATCAAACCCAGACAGTGAACATAGCTTCACTGAAGGAAGGTATGTTCAGACAGTGAACATAGCTTCACTGAAGGAAGGTATGTTCAGACAGTGAACATAGCTGTCTGAACATAGCTTCAGTAGAAGAGCTATGTTCTTCTACTGAAGAAAATTGCTTCTTCAGTAGAAGAACACACAAAACAAGAGCTCCAGTAGAAGCAGAGTTTTCTCCAGTTGCTGTCAACACTTCATGACACATAAGTAGCAGTATTTTTTGTGAAATCTTTGTAGAGGGTTTTAACATAAATTTTTCTTTTCTGCACAGATTTGAGCTCCAATATTGAGTCACATGATGTTTGACATTTGCTTTTATCAATCATTTCCTTGCATATGCACTGAAAACATAGCTAAATGTGTTGTCCATAGAGTGATGTCTTCAAACCCCTTGAACTTGTTACAAACATGTTACAAATACAAGCTTCAATTAATGTAATTGGGAGTTTTTGTGACAGACCAGCATAAAACAGTGCATAGCTACGAAAAAAGGAAAACAAAATCTTAAAACAAAAAAGAGAACAGCATAATGTGCATTTGTGTTCAGCTCCTTTTGTCAATATTTTATAGAACCACCTTTCACTACAGTTAGAGCAGCAATATTTTATGAAAATATCACCACCACTTTTGTACAATGTAGTTAAAAAAATACTTCAAACTCAGACTTGATGGAAAGCATCTCAAGCTTTGGATTTTCAATTAGAAAATTTGACATTTGACTAGGCAATTCCAACACATGAATTTACTTTAATCTAAACTTCTCCTTCATAAGTTGAAAGGTGGACCTCCTCCGCAGTATCTAGTCTGTTTCAGCCAATAGCAGGTTTACTTACAGTATTGTCCTGCATTTAGTTCCATAAACCGATCAGATTCTCTCCCCTGGCTGAGGAAAAGTAACCCCACAGAATAGTGCTTTCACCACCATGTTTCATATGAAGATGGCTGACATTTTCAGGTACGGTTTCAACTGAACAGAGTTGGTTGTAATCCAGAGGTCTACTTTTGTACGGCATTACATATGATAAAAAGGGTCAGTGATTATGTGTCAAACTCTACACACAATTTAAAGGGAAACTACCAGCAGCATAATGCCTTTGAGCAGAATCAAAGACAACATTTCTAACCACTGTGGCTCAGTGACTTCAGCACTAATGAATTGCATTTCTACTTTATGATCCACCCAGAGTTGATGGCTTTTCTTAGGGACATTTCCTTCCCCTAATGGTCTGTCAATAGCCACCCAATTAGAGGGAAACTCACATTTTTAGGTCTGGCATTTAGAGGAGAGGAGAGTAATTCTCATTTCTCAAATTTAAGTGAGCAGCATGCAGAGACTTTCATGTAAACATACACCGTCTAACATCGCAGGAGTTCACCAGAGAAAAGGACTGATATGTGGTATTTAATGTTCTTTTAAGCTTTTTTCATATTTTATTGAACCAAACCTGTTTATATTTATTTGTTACAACATCTCCATGTAAACATGGCAAAAAAGAATCTGAATTACTGACAACTAGTTAAAAAATAAAGCCTGTTTAGTCTTTTCCTGTGTGTATTGTTGTGCGTGGCAGGAGATATGGACAAGAACAGAAATCTAAGCTGTACCTCTGGTTTCCTGCCCACCTCCAGGTAGGAGCATACAGGGTGGAAGGCCCCTGTCCCACAAACATAGAAGTGGCTCTGGTTGAAAGGTTGCAGTACTTTGATGAAATGTGCACACTCTCTCTGATGAGGGAAAGACAGAGAGCAAAAAAAAAGTTTCACAGTAATTATTGTGTTGCAGTTTCTGAACAGTGTACTGTGTTGGGTTTCAAATTGAACATAAATTACAGCAAGTTTAAATTTATTCAAACAAAAAGTAAATTTTCCTCTTTAACTTCTCTTAAGTGTTTCAAGCAACAGGACATTTACACTTTTGTCTACTTTTCTCATAGTTTTTTTTTCTGATTTTGTCTTCTGTTTGTTTTACAATAGCTTATCTTGCAGCTGTATAATGTGAATTACTGCTGGGATTTCAGAGGATCCCTCCTGAAATCTTAAGTTCAGAATTGATCCATTCTCACATTTCTATAAAATAACAGTTTTATAGAAATGTTAAAGATTTTAAAGATTTTATCTTTAAAATCAGCTGCTGGTGTTGTACATATGTTTGCATGACAATCGTGTTCATAACTTAGTCATGCATACAGTAGTACTGTAGTGTGTACCACCTTATATCCATTGGTATTTTTTATAAAATAATTTTAATATTTAAGTTATGCTTGCATTTCAACTATGTTTGTGGATGTCAAACATCCATTAATACTCTTTTGTTCCTCACTACATTGTAGAAATGTTTGTTTTAGACTATAATGGGATATTTATGGATACCCTTTCTTTTTCTCTCCCCCTCACCCTCATCTAGCTCTATAAAAGATAACCATGCCTCAGGGTGCCTTCTTATACATTTCAAATCCTTTACAGAAAACACAGAAGATTTCACTGCCCTTCTGCTCCGCAGCACAGGCAGGCGAACTGACCGCCAGAGGCACTTGCCCTCTTCTAGTGAAAAAATCTAAGCCACAAACAGCATCAATATGATCTTACATCCAAGCCTCTTACCCGAGGGCCTTTGAAAGATGAAAAAAAAACATTACTTGAAGGAAAGGAGATTCAAAACAGTAAATGCATTTACATTGGGTTTCTGAAAACTGTGAGATCTTTTTACCAAGAGCCATGGGACTGTGATGTATTCTATGATTTTTACCCAAATTAACCTTATATTTGTACTCATCTTAAATATTCACTTTTGTTCTAAACAAATAAATTCCTGGTTTTTAGATTATCTTTTTATTTTATTTAATCTGAAAATTACAACCTTATTGTGAGGTTTGCAATGTGTTGCAAATTATTAACATTATAAATTAAATTGACAGAAATTCTAGTAACAGAGAATAATCTCCGGTGGCCCTTAAGTGCAAACCACTTCAAATCTCTAAACACAACTATGAATTGGAAAACACAACATTAACTATGTATAATTTCAAATTAAGAAAGCACAGCAACATTAACAAAACAAAGGATGTAGGGCTCAGTGGGAAATCTGAGACATTGATGATTGGATGATGGAATATTTTCTGGTATTTGCTCTGTCTTTGTTCAGATAGGCGGGAAGACAGCCAAAGCAGTATGTACTGCCCAAACTGTGAAAAAGAAAGAAGCTGAGCTCTGTAGTATGTCCTTACTCAAAATATTCTTGGATAGCGGTAGCTACATTTGTGTCACCTGCAAAATTCATGTTATCAACAAATGTGCTAAAGCCAGAATAATTTCTGGTTCTACAACCAAATGTAGTGTTGTCCAATCAGCACTCTCTTAGGTTTCCTGCTGGTACTTATCTCTTCCTTTTTGTTGTTGTGTTTTCTTAACTTGTAGTTGTGCTTAATTTATGTTGTTGTGTTTTCTTAATTTGTAGTTGTGCTTAGTTAATGTTGTTGTGTATTTGAATATGTTGTGCTTTTTTTAATTTGCTGTTGTGTTTAGTGATTTGTTGATGTGGTTTGCACTTCAAGGCTGCCATAATCTAGTAAAAACTACAAAAACAAACAAAAAAAGGAAATCAAAGAAACAAAGAAATATAAAGGATTGACTTCCAGATTCTTATGGTTTAATTAAGGATCTCAGTGATGACTTTACATCTTAAGTAGGCTTATGGTAACTTAGCTATGTGTAAGACATATTTTCAACAGACAAGGAGAAATGATCCAAAACAGAAAAACAACGAAAGTCTGGGTTTTGGTGAAAGTCATAAAATAGATATCCACAGTTTTCTATGAAAAGAACCCATGTGTTAGCTGGATGCCTTTAGCTCTTACCAGGAGATCTTTCCCTGCCCACTTGCATTCATCTCTTCTAGGGGGAGAAGCAGTCCAGGGGATCTACAACACAAACATAGTTTCTGCTGAAGACAGAAAAGCATTTCCCTTCACTTGGAATCATTTTTTGTGTTAGTGATTTACAGCTTGTGTGCATGGAAGTGTGTTTATGAGAGTTGAAGGGGTCACAAAGCAGTCTGTTATCCACTTTGCTTCAATTTACGACATGATTCACCCAGGTGTGCAGAGTGCAGCTAACATGTCTGGAACAGTGCCTGACTGCGTGAGACAGCCCTCATCTGAAATATACATGATGCACTTTTTCTTTAGATTCAGAGATAAGAATCCTAAGCTACCTGAAGCCAGCACTCTGGTTCGAGACAAATGGTCTGGTCAGAAACGGATTTAAAGTCGGAAATAAAAGGAACTGGCAAGTCCATGGGCTCCAAATCATATGCTTTACCTGTGCTTTGTCTTTGCTTATGTTGAGGAGGTTAAAAGAAAAGATGTGATCCTTGGCTCCCACCAGGAGCCTTCCTTTCTCCTCATCCAACAAGAGAGTGTGGTAACCCGAACTATTAGCTAGACCTTCAAATGTCACAAGATTGTTGGTCTCCAACATCTCTGTGGAGAGAAAAATAAGATCAGTATGCTACAATGATAAAAAAAAACAAACAAACAAAAAAAACATCACAATAAGATCAGAAAAGTCAAAACTCACTGAATTTAAAGGAATCCTAAGAACATCTTCAATACAATAGGATTTTGTTTACACATAAAACATACCAGATGCAAAAGTGACACAATACACATACACTAAACCTTCTGTTTTGAGAAAAAGATTTTTGCAGGCATGCTGCTGCTCTTCTGATAAGTTTATTTTAACAGAAAGAAAAATGCACACACAAGCCAAGTTGAAAGACAGGGAGCATCTGCCAAGTAAATGTGGATTCAACAGGTACAGCCAGGACTAGAAGCCAAAAAGCAGACTGTCTACATGGAGATGTAACTGTAATAGGAGCTGCCAGGCAGAAGTACACAGACTAACAGGGGGAGATTGTGTAACTCTTCTAATCTTCAGATCAAATGGCAATATTTTCCTAAAGTACATCAGGTGTTAGGACACTTTATGATACTCTACAGATAATATTTTGGAACTTAACTTTATTCTTTAGTTTCTCCGCAAAAGACAGCGAGACTTGCCTAACATCTTTAATTCAGTTACTGACCCATGAGTCACATCTGATACAGGGATTGTGATACTGTTTAATGTAACATCTAAAGACACACAAAGATACACACAACATACTTTTTTTTCTTGACAATTTGTTCTTGCCAATAAAGTAATTACAAACTGGAACTTCCCCCCTTCAACTGGCCACCACCCCAAAACTGCAGAAAGTTCTGGAAGCATTGTAAAAAAAAAATCCTTCCTCCACCATCCTCTACATTTATCTCTTTATTTCTTAGTAAGAAAAGAAGGAACAAACAGAATAACTCATGAATGTTTTAGAAGAGAATGCCCTCTACTCTGAAGTATGTCAGAGCCCGAGAGACAGACAGACAAGATGAAGAAAAATTGACGTAAGAGATAAAAACCATCACAGAAGAGAGAGCGTCACACTGACTACTTTACTTATTTAACAGCTTGTCCATTCTGATATGCATTTTTCAGATACAAAGTCAACAATGTCAGTTTATAGACTTGAAATAATAAGAAAAAAATGTCTATGTGTTTTATTTATTTTCCGATTCTTGGGAAATTGAAAAAAGGATAGAATAATATTGAGAATATACAATAACAATATTAATGCATTTTAAACGTATTTAAATATTTAAAATTTAGATTTCTACAGAAGCTTTAAGAATATTCAAAAATAACTACTTAGAAGAATAACCCTAATATTGTGTTTTCATTGTGAGCGATAGCAGCAGCCAGTTGCTTTTGTACCTGCTCTCCAGTGTGGCATTTGTCTGCATACCAGTGGGATGCTTTGCATGAACTGACTTCTTCAGTTTTCTACAAAAACATTTATGTTGGACAGTATTCAGGACTTTTACCTTCCTATTCCAACTAATACATGCACTGTTTGGATACTGTCAACTGAAAGATCTGCTTGTTATCTTTGAATTTCATTGTCTGATTTATACAGACACACCCAGTTTTATGAGCATCTAAGTTCAGTAAAGTAAAAAGGTACCACTCTGTCAGTTAAAAAAGGTTGCAATTGTGAATAACCTGATACAAAAATTTATAAGCAATATTACAAAAAATTATTTAATTCCACTTTCTTATTAAATAGAACAACCAAACAAATTATGAGTGAACTATCCAGCAAATTAAATAACTAACTAACCAATAAAAAAGTTTATTTAAGGAATACACCAACAAAAAACATACAAAAAAATTTCTAAATCTAAAAATGTAGGGAGTAACAAAACATAAAAATAACATCAAATATCTACTACCACCCTGGCCATTGCCTTCTTAGGCAATTCCACTTGATTCTCTTCTATTTCAGTGTCCGTCTTGGCTTTCTACAATTGAGAAGGATTTCTCTGGTTTAATTTGAAACAGGCCAATGAGTGAACAGAAAATTAAGTTGTGACTGAGGACATTCATTTTATAATTGTAGTCTGCCATGGTTATAGTTTGGCAATGGCAGCTGAGGAAATGAATGAAGCCATTCTGTCCATGTTGGCTGCACTTCCACATACTGAACTAACATTAACAGCCGTCTTGTTTGTTCGCTCTGCAATCATCTTCAGGTAAACTTTGTAGCATTACGTACATCATGGTCAAATGTTAATGATTGAGAGTCTATGACTCCAGCATGCAATCATTTCTCAGTAGCTGAGGGTTCACACATACTTTCACCACATACGAAGCAAATCAAAGGGTCTGGTTTTTACCAGGCTAATCAACTACCTATCAAAATAACTAACAATCTAAAAACACAGCAAACATCTAAAAAAAAACTAAATAAATAATAAAAAAAAAATACAACCATATACATAAAAATAAAAGAGCAGGTAAATTAAAATAGACCTACCAATTAAAAGTGGCAAACAATAAAAAAATGGATACACAATTAAATTATTAATCAACAATCAGACAAATTAAAAAACTGGAAAAAATCAACAGCAGGGCAACTGAGCAAAATGAAACATAGAAGAAAACCTACATACCTCACCAAAAAAAATCCAATACATCCATCTATTCATCCGTACGAACAGCCTAAAAATGGGTGATGGCAATGTCACAGAATAATCGTTGCAAAAGCTAATACTATATCTCATATTTAAAAATCTAATTTCAAAGCAGCAAGTAGTGGCTACAATTGGGCTTTAGATGGAAAGTCCAAGAAATGTGGTGCATCCTAATCACTGTGTAGATTAACATAGTTTTCAGTTCTTTTGTGACCAGGATACAGTTTGTTGTAGTCTAATTACTGACTTCTTCAAGACATATTTCTGTTCTGCTTGCATGTAAAACCTTTGAAAATAGCTCTACGGGTGGGGAGGGAGACAGTTTCATTAGTTATTTTGGTTTACATAAACAAATCTCTGATTTTTATATAACTGTTCCCATTTCATGGTGCTATCACTGAAGGAGTCATGTTTTTACTGTAGCTTTTCTGCAACTTTGACTAAGAAAATACAGAGAACATCTGAAAATACATATTCAAATTAAATAACATCTCAGTGTCCCCTCCGGATAAACGTATCAGAGGGGTATTCATGCATAAAGAAGCATTTACTTTGCTGCTGTTTAAGCTGCAACTTTAAAACCAAGAGCCTGAATTTATGATCCTACACAAAACCTGTTTTGGTTGAGTTTCTGTTCCAACAGTAGCAAACAGGAAGAAATGACCATTCAAGCAGGTGGATGTGTAAATGAGTGGCTTCTAAAATGTGTCCAGTGCACTCCTGTAAACTGTTCTGTTACATCCCATAATTGAAATAAAAACATGTGCAACTATTCAAGCAATTGCACATATTGTGTCTCTTAATATTTTTTTTTCTCAAGGAAGAAACATAAAGTTATTAGTAAATAGTAAAACCAATATTTAATCAACATTCCTCTTTTATTCAAAGTGAGACAAAGAGGAGTCAGAAATAGAAAGCAAGAGACAAAGAGAAAGCACAATAAGGGGGCAGATGGAATGGATGCAAAGAACCAACATTCCCTTGAGAGACTGGTATAAATAAAATCTTTTACCCTACATTCTTCCTGTCTTTCTCCATTCTGCTTTCTCTGGAGGGCACAGGGAGTGTTATCTAAGTGCTTTTTACACAATGTAGTTTTGAATATAATTCCTGAGCTATAATGTAAAATAAGCACTGTTTTTTAACACTATCTGCATAAATTGTTAATTTAGTATATTAAGATTTGCAAAGGATTAATTAATTTAAAAAATACATAATTATTTTTTCTAAGACTTTTTTTTTTGACAGAATGAGAACTTTGTAATTTCCAAAACTCTCAAGAAGCTATCGCTTTTGACATAATAACTCATGACTCATTTTACAATCAAAGTTTGGCCCTATCAGTATGACTAATTATTGATTATCTAAAATCTTTATGACTATCTAGAAGGTTATTTGTATGTATAAGGTTATCCATAACTATATTAATATGCATTAGCATCCCTTCAGACAAAATTATTCAACATAATAACTGACTAAGCCATATACAAAACCATGGCCTTGGGGCAACACATGGAGTAAGAAATGACTTTGAGTAAACCTTTAGACATTTTGGAGGAACTTGGATATAAGCAGTTATTGCGGGTTTCAGCTCAAATCGAAGGTGTTCAAGTGCACTACAACATGATTAAGAGCAAAATAAAAAAAAATATTTCATTGAGTTATTTTACAGACTCTGCAGCCACAGATTCCCTAATACCTCAGGGAAAACCCCACAAAGCATCAGTGAGGTCATTTAATCCTTGTCAGGAAAGAAGGCAAACAAACTTCTTTTCTGAAACAATGCAAACCGCTCTTGCTTTATTGCCCATTTTTCAAATGTTATCCAATATCTCCACAGCAATATTCAACAGTAATTCTTTGAGGATTTGAGTTTCCTGTGTTTAGTTTAGGTTCTGTGTCTTGTGAGTCTCTGTGATGTCCTGTCTCTCTCCCCTTGATTGTTTTCCAGGTGTGTCTCGTTCCCTGTGATTACCTCCCTGTGTATTTAAGCCCACCTGTTGTCCTTGTCTCTTGTTGGGTCCTAGTCGAATGTCTATTGTCGTTTCATGTCGTAAGTTGCATGTCTTTTGTCTCTGGTTGTCACAGTCGAACTGTAAAGTCTTGTGTCTGCTTCAGCTCTTCGTTGTCAGTCTATGTAGAACTGTTACTACCGGTGATGAGCTTTCCGCTCTGCCGTGTTGCCAGCTTCCTGGACTGTTCTTTGAGCTGTATTATATTCATTAAGTCTCCATTTTTTCATCCTACCTGGGTCTGCCTGCGTTCTCTCCAACATCGCACTTCATGACAAATTCAATATAATTTGCTTTCAATTATATTCTTTTAAAGATTTCTACACATTTTGAAATCATCTTTTAAACTGTATAATACTCTTAACTGAATTATTAATAATGTATAATGGCTTACTTTTACATCATAAACCATAAAATGATTTTTTTAGTTAAGTGTTGCTGTTTTTTCTTCGTCCTTTTTCACGTGTCTCACATTATACATTCACTTGTGAGCCAATATCCTTTGGCAGTCACGATTGTGTAAGCATTCTTAAACAGGCTGAAACTGTCTTCTCACTGTACAGTATTCATGATTTTAATCAGAACTGGCATTAGACTAATCTGAAAGTCTCCGGAGGTAAATCTAAAGCAAAACCCAGAATGCTGTGAAGCAAATGCTGACCATATTTTCAGATTATTAGGGCAAAATCTGGAGAACGCAAGAGAGTGAGTACACCTCACAAATCTCAAGAAGAGTATTGTTTTATCTCTCAGATTACTGTACACACCTCGAGAGACCCAACTCCACTGTGATATTTTCAACGCGGGTATGGATTAAGGGTGTTTTTGGAAAACTTCTACATACTCCACTTCTGGTCAAGGGTGATTTTACACTGCAGTGAAAAAAAGGAACAAAAAATGTCTTACTGTTGCAGAGGAATGTGGTTTTCATTTTCAGTTCATTGCTCTTTTTGCCCTTTGGTATTTAAGAGCAAGACTGTATGCTTTTTGATGCAAATTCTGTGCTCTGCTTGACTAAAGATGTGTAAGTGATGGAGGGGAAAGAAGAAAAATGCTCTTTTGGCAGAACAACCACAACCTACAAACTCAAGTGTCGCTCTTGACAGCTAACAACATGTGCTTTGGTTCTTGTGACCCACAAACCTCAAAACTATAAATCCCTCTTTGCTCCCCCCCAAAGGACCAATTCATCCGTAGGGTGTGAGTACACCTCAGAAGCAATATATATGCCCAAGCATAACATACAATACATTAAACTTGTTTGATTCTGCTGTTCACTTTTAGTCCCCGACTTACAGATCCTCATTATCACCAGTTGTTGATACAGTTGGACTTTATGTTGTATTCTAGTAGCACCATTATTTCTCCTCGTGCATGTTAGGTAACTTATTTATAAAGATCAGTTTTAATCCATAAACTCAACAATTATGTGTCTTGCTATGCAGTAAGGGGTGGTACAATTGTATGTAGATTGCTGTTGGTAGGGTTCACTTTTATGTTGTGTTCAGAGGAGTGAAGACTCAAGAAGTGGCACACTGGCAGATTTTTACTCTCTCTCACACACATACATGCATAGTTTCAACATTAAATATGTTCCCGGTATTCTCCATGACCTGTAGAGGTCAGAGCTCCTTCACCTTTCCATCCCATGTGTGACTGATCAGATGCTGCTGCCTAAGGACTTGACATTCTCTCACCCAGGTGAATATTCTGACTTTTTTATGAGTAATGTTGATTTGCTTCTCACTGGTGGAACAAACATTATAAGCATGAAATGAACAACTTGTGATCAACTCATTTCATGTGATTTTTAATGTGATTACCAGATCAGTCGAAATACTAGACTACCATTCAAACCAGATTTGCACCAGATTGGACACATGAACATTATAGAAGGAAAAAGCATGAAGGAGTATTTGTCCATCCAGATTTCTTCTGGTTTTGTTTTATTGTTACAATGAAAACTTTCAGATCAAGCATATTTTAATATCTAACGAAGATCACCTAAGTAAATAATGTATGCTAGTCTTCACTGATTATTTCATTTATTTTGGGAAAATAAAAAGCTGCCCAAATCGGCCTTAATTTAAGTAAAAATGCAATTACCCCACATTAAGTGTTGAGTCAGGCTTGATCACATGAAGCTGATTAAAAGATTTCATAAGTAAGACATGCCCAGAGCAAAAAACAAACAACAAAAAAAAAAGAACTAAGGAGAAACATGTAATTGGCCACAAAATTTCCCGAGCACCAACTGTGCTAGGCAGTCTACACTTCTCATGGATTTGTTAACAACCACAACGAGTCATGCAAGCATGGTGAGCACCACTGAAGTATAGTACTGGATAGAAAATCACCTGTTAGCTGCCATTTCTTCCGGCGCACACCTGCAGACGTCTTTAGTAATTACTGGTCTGATGCAAAATGAGCATGAAATTGTCACAAAAATGGTAGAGCCTTTACTTCTTGTCCAACTTCTATAAAATATGGCTTAAACCGGAAAAAATTGCCAATACTTTGATACATAAAATGTGTATTCTCAAACAGTTTGGTGTCTGTCAGTTTTGTCAAGATGCAAGAGAAGTAGAAGAAATTCTTTTTTGTGTTGGACAATTAATTTAATTTTAAATACTAGTAATTACCAGGAGACATACTTTATTCAATATACTATGATATATTCTATTCTATTTGATGACTGCTATTTAACCAGGCAGTCCAGTTTTTGTCATTAGTTGAACTTTCAGAAATTACAGTGGCTGGAATGTGCAACAGCAAAGGGAAATGGTCACAGAAGATTTGCTGCTTCAGGTACTGAATGTTGGAACCACAATTTATCTTCTCTACCCAAAAATCCTCAAGGACTTTGTCAAGCCACTAGTTTCCGACCTTAAGCTGAAGCGAACTTGAGTAATGCAATAGGACAATTACTTGAAATGACCATAAAGTCCACCTCTTTGAAACATAAAAAAAACAAGTTAAATTTTGGATTCTAAAATTAAGATGTTCTAACATGTATTTAAATGGACTCAAACTCAAAAACCAAACACTCTGTAGCTGAATTTAATCATTTATATACATACTCTCTGATATTAACATTTGTTTTATGTCCTGAAGCATTTAAATGAGAGAAAAAGCAATAATAGGAAAGAAATATAAGGGGCAAATACTTTTTCACAGGACAGTAAGTGCCTGCTGACTACACTTAGATTAAAACTCCACAGTCAGCACAGGGGAAGCAAAGTGTTGCCCCCCGCAGCCAAAATTCAAATTAAGGCAGAATCAAATATTAAAAGTAGAGACTGCAGCCCAAATAAGCAAGCTGGCCAAATTGCTACCTGAGGGGCTTCCAATAGAGATTTCAGTGTATGGGCGTGTTTCACCAAACTGACAGCATGTGGTTTCAAATGACTGATACCCTTGCAGGTATCATTTGCTTTCTGCAGATGGCAACGTATTTATGCATGCAAGTGTGTCTGCGTACGGGCACACTCGTGTGTATAATTATGGATCCCCCAGCGCTAAGCGAAAAACATTTCACTTTGGTACAGCCATCTGCTGAAACAGACCGTTCACCATTCATCTGAGTATAATTACCATGCAGGAGAGAATGGAGCAGAAAAAATTACATTCAGGAAAATAAAATTTCAAAAAAAATGTGAGAGAAGGATAAATGATGCAGCCTGGGAATCTGCCTTTTTTCCATTGCAAAATAGACAACAGTTGATCAAAACAGGGACAAATTTATGAAGGCATTTGTCTTCTATAACAAACTGCTTAGCATCAGAGACACAAAGAGCTGGCAGGTCAGGCACGTTGAGGGATTTTATTCAACTAAGTGAAAATCTTATTGGAGTGATAGGTCTAAATAATTAATTATCAATTTGTGAAATTAATTAGTTTCTGATAATTGCTGTGTCATAATGTAAACATTTTGAACATGGCAACAAGCTCGTCATTGGAACATGGTGAGCTGAATTTAGTTATTTCAAGTGAAAAGGAGTTGTACAGAAAAGGTTTAAACAATATTCACTTGAACAAATTCAACACAACCTGCCTTGTGTTTTATACAGTAGAACTAATGCACATCGATTGCCCATATTAGTAAATGTCTTGATCATAAAGAAATTATTCACTTACTCAATAAAAAATGTATAATTTGTAATTTTATTTTTCAGAAGAATTTAACAATCTCACTCCCTTTTACACAGTATTTGAAACACATTGAAACATGAACTTGGTAAAGCTAAAGATATGTTCATAAGTTTTGCAAAGCAGAAAACAACATAAAAAGAGAAATGATAGTAGAAATCTCGGACGTACCTTTATAGGAGAGTTTTAGCCGGGGCACGTTATTTTTGGTTTGTGTGGGTCCGCTGCCCTCTGTTCTAAGCACAGCTACCCCACACAGAAGTGTTATGGCACCCCAGAGAACCCCCATGGTCCTGAGGCAAAAAAACTCCAGATAAGTCCTTTAAATAAACAACCCCTGGCCAGGCAATCTCAAACCGAGTTTGGCAGGAAACGGTGGCAGTGCAAGAAACAGTCCTGTTGTCCGGTAAGTATAAAGAAATACTGGTGAGTCAGTCCAGGTTGTCTCATAACAAGTCCTGCCAGAGCAAAAAAAAAAAAAAAGACAAAAAAAAAAAACTTTTCCTGTTCCACAGGTCAAAGCCAAAATTAGAGTCCAACTAAAGAAGAGTAGAATCCAGCACAGGGGAGTTAGGTTTATGGACTGCTGCCTCTGGAACTGTGATTACTAAACTCCTTGCTGCAAACTTAACAGAACAAACTGTAATGACTCAGAAAAGAAGAATAAATTAGAGCTAGACACACGTTAAAGACTAAGAGAATCTAATTATGCTTTGACTACCTTTCACTTTTGGCATCTAAGCAGAATGTAGGTGCATAACTTATCCATGATGTTACTTGGCCGCACCTTTAGCCACAAAAAGTAAAACTGGTCCAAATTGTTTCAGCTGTTCCTCCCATCTGCCTGGTGAGTCCTCAATGGTTTGGCTTCTTTTTGTCTTCCACTCTACTTAGCGCTCCTTTGAGGTAGTTTAGTCTCACTCAATGCAGCACAGCTCTGTCACAACACCACAAGGCACCCAGTGCAACTGAGAACAGCTGAGGCAAACACCACAGTCAAGAGTGTAGAGAGAGTGTGGGAGAAAAGGAGAGGGAGAGAGAGAGAGGAAGAGAGAGAGACGGGTGGTGGCGGGGGAATGAGAAGTACAAGTGTAATGTAGGCGGCAGAGGAGGAAGAGCAAGCAAAGATAGCATGAGTGAAAGGAAAACTGTTAGTTGTGTTGGAAACAAAGGGTGAGTGCGAGAAAAAAGGTCAAAAAGAGTGAAAACAAATGAAACCAGTTTTGAAAATTCTAAGATTATTTAGTTTGTGCAGTGATTTTACAGGATATATTTTTTTACCTTGCTTTGTACAGTTTTATTCATAATTTGTTTTATGTAATGATTATGCTATTAAAGATGTAAAAACAGCACTGCACACGACTAAAAACATCACTCTAGCTCCATGAAATATATTTTAGCTCTATGCTCTATGATAGATAGAGGCTGGGGGGCATGAAACTCCTAAGAGATAGCTGTATTGTTATTTTTGACTGGCTCCACTTGCTCTGTATCTCTGAAAATCAACTAGTCATACTAGCAAGGCCTGGCAGCTAACATCCTGCAGTTCACTCATTGGCTAATTAAAAGGATGTTATCTCAAGACTATGATCAGGCTGGTGGACAAACATTATTATTGAAGGGAAATCCACTTGCTGCTTGACATCCTGCGTCTGGCACAAGATACTTCTTCATTAACACTCTGTGGACATAACACTTTTTGAGATATGCTAAATTGCAAACAAATTACTTTTGTTTTACATACAATGGCTTTATTTACAAGAATATTTTGTTTACATTCCTGGACTATCTCTGAGTTTAACGTTTTTTTTTCTTCCTTTTTTTCTTTTTTATTGTTTAGTTACATATGACATGACCTGCCAATTGTACACTGATCTAAATTTGCAATGTGATTGAACAACAAGGTTGATTTCAAGATTGCATTTCTGATTGGAGACCAAACTATTTTTAATTTCTTTCCCTTCTTTTGTTTAATCCTAAATTTTCATCTGTGAAATTTAATGTTCTGATTTAAAACTAGACTGCAAAAGGACTCCCTTTCCTGACAAGAACTTTTATCTAAATAATGTGTCCACGATCCCCAAAGGGCTTCACGCTCATTCAGTCATTTACATGCTGGTGGTTGCAAGCTACACTGTAGCCACAGCTGCCCTGGGCTACAGTGTAAGTCTGCCATCAGGCTTTCTGACCCCCATCAGGAAGCAAGGCGGATGAAGTGTCTTGCTCAAGGAGCAGTTGGAGTGGGGTTTGAACCGGCAATCCACTAGTTACAGGACAAAGTCCTACCATCATTGATATTTCAAAATTTTGTTAAAAATTAATTTTACTTGAAATGTTATTAGTTGGAATATAGCGACTTTGTCAGCGATTTAAATGGGTCTATCTAAATAATAGGCAAAATATGTCAGATTCATTTTGATGTGGTGATGACCCAGTTCACTTTCACCAATCAGTTTAAGGGATGGGAGTTATGATGTTATTTCCTCACCAAAACATACCTGGAGTGTTGCTGAGATTCGTTCATGTGTGTTTGACACCTTGAATCTTCCTGTGCAACCATTCAGGGCTGCCTAAAGTCTTGCACTCACAAAACACTGCCTATTTCCACATAGCTCCTCCTTGGAGATGCAGTCTCCAGCCTCACTCAGCTCCACCGGATTAATGGCAGCAGCAATAATCAAGTTGGAATGGTGCATCTGCTGAGCTCATATTATCAACTACTTCTCAGACCAGCTCTCCTAAAAATGGTTGTAAATGGTTTAATGGAGGATTGTTGGGATTGTTGGGATAACTGCAGGCAGAGTGTCATAAAGAGCAGGAGCTCCTTAAAGAGACAGAGGGCAATTTCAATGCATCAAATTGTTAAGTCAAGTTTCTTTTAAGTTGCTTGACAACTTAAAAGGATTTTTATAATAACTGAATGTTGCATAGTTATCTGATTGTGCCATAAATGGCACTATGTGCCTGGAAAGTACATAAAACCATCCTTGGAAATAAGACAAGACAAGTACTAATCAATTATTAAGGGGGTCACATAAAGTAACTGTAGGTATGTATAAGAACACCATGCTCAGTTAGCAACAGTAATCTTTAGAAAAGATATAAAAGAAGTTTTGAAATGATAATAAATGTATGAAAGCATGTAAACAATAGTGCCCTAAAAATATCTTAATATTGGATCACCAATCAGTCTTAGCCACAAAGATGGATCAGCTGGGAATTTACCAGTTAGTCTGTTGTTATCTAAAGGGTAGACCCTTTTTAAACCGTCACAAATGAGATGTCAGTCTCATGCTAAACAGGCAAGTCTCTATGAGCAGATTCCTTCTCGCGGTGAATGATAATGACTCTAGTAGTAATGGCATAGTGAGGACTTCTAACAGGCTGTGTCGATCTACATAAAGAGTCATCAGACAGTGGGAGGAGAGCTGAACTAATCCTGTAGAAATGGGATGGGCCTCGTGGTTATGCTAATGTATGCTATGTGGAGCTTAGAAGCTTCAGTAAAAGCAAAGAGTTGACATGTCATACAAAAAATCTTGTTAGTCAGTCAGTCAATTAGTTAGTTGGTGAGCAGTTTCTCTGAGAACAAAATTGTTAATTAATACACAAAAACTAATTATCAGACAATGCATTTGTTAGTAAAAGTGAACTGGGAATTTCATCCTACATTTCTTCTGATCATTCTTTGTGACTATCGATAAGCATAGTCATGTACTTTTTGTTGATTTAGTAGTCCAGTGTCAATGAAAAATTGGTATCCCTTTTTTCTTTCCGCCAATGCTTTTCAAATTAAACTTTTACTTTAAAAAGTTAAGTTTTATAATTCCCAGTGACATTTTGTGTTGGCTGTTGATCTAACTTTGCTCCTCAGACATCTTTTTTGAAGCCTATAGAGTATTTTTTTCCAGTTGCATATGGTTGTGTAAATGTGACTTCAACTTTGCCAAACTTCAGTTCATACAAGTACACCACCAATCCATAGAAGAGGCCCAAATCCTTGACTATGCATGGGTTTTTACAGAGCCCAAAGAAGTTGTGTACTTAAAGGAGAATGCGCCTTTCTGAAGGACCAATTCAGTAGTGTCTAAACTCTTCTATTCAGTAGGCAGAGAGCCTAGAGTACTCTGACCATCTCAGAGTTCATCAGCTTATGTGTGCGAGTACACCATGAAAGAGGGGAGTTTGTGAAGAGGTGTGGTATGTTTGCAAGTGGGGTTGATGAGGGCTGTGAAGTGGGGACAACACCAGATCTATCGATACCCCTTTGAAAGCTGCACCCCCACCTTCAGAGTTCACTCAGCTCGCCACATAATCCCCCCTAACCACCTCACTTCAATCCCTGCCTGCGAAGTAAACCACCAAAGCCCTCCCATCGTTTCACGCACAATCTGTTTTTCTTTTCTCCTTTTTTTGAACCTCACGTTGTTTACAAGGCAGTGGTAACATAAAAGGCCATTTGTACTTCTCTTTGTCCATATCCTCTCCAGTATAATAACCATTTCATCATTTTTTTTGTTCCTCAGTCCGACACTGCACCCACCATTCCTTTTCTCTGTTTCATCCTCCCTGACCCCCACCTACTCTCTTCAAACCTGTGAGTACAGTCTCCCAAATGAGACAATTTGCCTCAGCAAAATGAACCACAAGCTAAAGACGGGAAAATTCAGTTTGTTTTCCACCCACCTGCCCTTTACAAAATCAGCGTTATCTCTGGACCTCCCCATTTAGAAATGGCACTTTAATTTTCCAATTGATAACAGTAAAATAAGTGATTCACACTGAAGCCACAGCTGCTAGAAACAAAACTCATGTATGGGAGAAAAAACATAACACACAGAGTCCATGGTAGTTTTTGAAGCTCAGGCAAATAAACTTGATTAATCAGTTAATCTAAACAATGTTAAGCAATTTTACATTAATCTTCAACTAACAGTACATTCATATTTGGGAATATCATTGACCACATAGAGTAATTAAACATATTTTTATATTTGAAGAAGAAGGGTTTGAAAGAAAACCATTGATTGTAGGGCACAATTTTAAAATAGAATATAATGAATTATTTATGACTGAGGAAAGCACAAATCGTTGGTAAATTACTCTTGCTTGTTGGACATTTTCTGAAAAATAGAGCAGAAAACTTAAAACTATGAATAAATTAGTGGGAGCAGTGTAGCACTAACGCTTAAACAGCCACACTCCTCCACACTCATAGAAATCAGTTTAATGTAAAACAAAAAAAAAAAAACATACAGAATACACAAACTACTTTTGCTTCTACCGTTATCTGAAACACAGTCATTTACTTATTGGACAGGTGGCATTTGCTCCTGTGGATAAGTGTCTGTTTGGCTCTGCTTCAGCAGTTCACCAGCAACATGAATTTATCATCATCCATCAATATTTAAGGTAACCCGGTAAGCCTTCCGGGCTACCTGCATCTCATCTGCACAAAAAAAAGATAAACATAGTTTCTATCTGGCTCCCATGTTCACTGAATTATTGCCTAGTTGTATTTTTTTTTTCTTTAAACAACATCTTTGCCAACATTCCTCTTGCTCCGACTTTAATTGTTCAATATTTCGGTGTGCCCAACATGAACTGAATGACTTTGTTCACCTCTTCACTGCTATTGGGAAACAACCTTGGATAGGAAGACTGCAATTCCAAAACAGATAATTGGCATGATCGTTCACAACTCCTTCTGTTAGCTGACTGGCCTGGTTGAATGGAGCACTAAAGGGAGATGAGGATCTAGAATTGTATAGGAAGGTAAAGGCCAAACTAATCCAAAATTGGATGAAAAGTATACTTTTAAAGAAAGTTTAATTTGCTATTTTGCCAAACTATCAACAAAAGAAGATCTAGGGGGAGGGGACAAAAAATAAATATGCAGATTATGTGGACAATTGTGCTAAAGGAAGTGATGTTGATGGTATAAATAAGGACTTTTCATAAATCACAAAGTTCTTTCCTTTTAAACTATGAATTGTTATATCAGATTTTATTGTAAAGTTTCAGTCCTTCTTTATAAATTAACATCTTTTGGGTAGCTTACCTTATGGAAAAAGTTGGGGAGAAATAATTAAACAGAATTACAAATGATGTTATACCTTCTAGAGGGAGACATTAGAATAATCCTTTCAAGGCATCACATTCTTGTGACATGCTAAAAGGACCACAACATTACTGTTGAAGCCAACAGCAGGGTAGTTTATGTATGAAACAAACAAGGGCATTTTTCCTAATTTCATCTCTGGATTTCAGACATCTTTTTTGAACCCTAGAGAGTATTTTCCGTTACTCAGAATCTCTTGACCCACTTACTCGGCTCTTCTAACTCACACTAAAACCATTGATTCATTCATCATTTTTCTTCTGGTTTTTCCCCTTTATGAAAATGGCCCTTAACTTTTAGATCTATATCCTATATGATTTTACTAAAGAGTAGTTGCATTTTTTATCTACCATTGTCAGAATGTGCTAAAGCTTACGGGGAGGTGAGAGGTCAGAATTCATTAAAACTAATACTGAACACCAAGGATTAAACTTCCGACAACGCTTTGATCTCAAATAAAGGAGGTCAATGTGGAGCTCTAACATTCTGGTCTGGAGTGTGGAAATATCTGACAAAACCAAAGTGAGTAGGTTGAGAGCTTTATAAACTTCATAGGGAACCAAATGAATCAAACTATTTTTTAAATCATTTCTAGGCTTTACATTGACTGGTGGGATTGTTCAGTTCTCATATTAGATATGTTTTGTGCTTACACTTTGAATTGCCTTGTTGCTGAAAATGTGCTATATAAATAAAATTACCTTGCAAACGTGGTTTGTCAGGTTTGCTTACAGCAATATGAAATAACTGTCCAGACTCTTTCCCCTTGTGCCAAAATCTACAAGTTAAAATACTCATGGGTCACAAAATATGTTAGCTTTTTTAATAAATATATAACAATGGCAGAAATGGTAATTTAGTGTGCAAATCAAAATGCATTGTAAAAATCAATTTGAGAGGAAAGACCTTGAACACTCAGATACAGAGGAACTACAGAAACAATATGACAACAAAATGGTGAAGATCATAAATGTCACAGGTTCCTGTGTGACTATTAATTTGCTTTATTGAAGTTTTCTGATACGTCTGTTTTTGTGTGGATCTTTGTATGGACCTCTGTCTGCTGTTACCAATGCACAAAATGTTCATAACTAAAATATAAAACGAAATGTTTTAATTTGCTCTTCAGCCTTTTTGCTACCTTACATGAATGTTGTTGAAAACAGCTTCCCAACTGAGCTTTACCAACTTTTTAATATCTTGCTAATGAGAGTTTTAATGGTAACTCTAATGGTAACTTTAATGGTAACTTTAAGTTCTGAGATAATTGAGTAATTTGAACTTATTTTTGGATGCCCTCTCACCACAATCAGTCCTGTTATACCTATGTCTGCCAAATTGGATTACACAAAAAGTTTTTATATTATCATAGTTCTTATGACACAGTATAATATATAAAAATGATAAATCTGCAGGCATACTTGTGTTTCATTAAAGAACAATGTTCTTGGTTTCACCTTTAAGGAAAAAGCCTGGATGTAAGTTTATATTAGGCACTCACTGACCTTTGTGTAAAGACATCTTCTTACATATACTTCTTGCAGAAAGAAAAGGGGGATATTATTGTGTGAACCCCTTTGGTAAGGTATCAATACTACTGAGCTTGTCACAGTTGAGTGAGAAAGGCTATTTCCTGATGGGAACAGAGAAGCAACACATATCCATCTGTCAATCTCTGATTACAGCAGTGATAGTAAGTACTCTCTTTGCACGAATGCCAAGTCACTGCTGTGAGAGAATCAAAAAAGCATTCAGTACTACTTAAAGAGAAAAAGCAGCAGAAAAGAGAAGCTTAGAGCATCCCTTTTTGTGAAAATATGTGAGGAAATGGGTCCAGCTGTCCAATTAAGCTCCAACCCAAATACACATGCCAAGGAAGGAACCCTTGGCCCTGCTTTCAGTAGCCAATGTATCACGCCACATTAGTCGGGCACCAGGCCCTGCCAAGGCATCAAAGACAACAACACATCAACTGCTCTCCAAGTCTAAATTCTAGTCTATTCACCCTTCCCTTTCTACCCCCTATCCCTGTTTCTCATCCAAGGCTTGTGCTATTCTGGTTGGGTGCATCCTTATAGTTCACAGATATGTAGAACCTTAAGTGACCCCAAAAAAAACACAAACATATTTAGTAATAAAGTTGACTTCATACAAGCTCACAGATATAAAAACAATCTTCCTATTCCGAGGACTTTGTTTTTTAGCTTTTGCCCAGTTGGTCTCCATGTCAACTGACCCAGTAATTAGAATAAAGAGCATGCAACTTGCCATCACCAATCAAAACACAGTGTTTCTTTTATGTCCTCATCCAACTGGGATACACTGTTTAGGGTATTGCATTTTGGCACAGTGACTCAATCAGGGATTTTTTCTGCAGCATGATTAAATAATTGTTAATTGGGGTTTCTTTTCTTTTCTTTTTTCAAAGGAACCCGACTGGTTCAACTTTCTTGTTTACTGAGCTCCAGCATAAAATGTTTAGGTACATTCAATTTAAATGAGACAGGGCACAGGGCTGTCTGTGCCCTGTCCCTGTGAGAGGTGAGTGATCTGTTTTGGAGGAAATCTCCTATAGTTACTGAAATATAAGCTGGAAAAATGACAATTGTGCCACTAAATTCACTGGTTTCAATGAGAACTAAATAACAGACCATTTCATCCCAATGTTTAATGTTAGTGAAAGGATAGATGATGGATAGATGGATGGATGGTGGGTATCAAAGATAAACATTTTTTTTAACATTTATAAATGTTTGTAAATGTCCTTTTATAGAACTTATTGCAAATACTGATGAACACAAGCAATCCAGATGAGCAATAAAGCTTATCTGCAGAAGTGCACAGGAGGCTGTGAAAAAAGCATCAAATTCACTGTACCGTTTAGTCAGCCTGAAATAAAATACTCTGATGATTCTTAAATACCTGATTATCAGTCAGCATTCTGTAAAAGCAGATAAGGCAGCAGATTATATGTTAATTGGTACAACAGACATGTCAATTCATCATCTCTTAATTAGTTTTACCTTCATTAATTTTATCTTAATTACTATGCACTAAAATTAATTATATATTTTTATAATTATTATAGCTCTGTGACTAAATTGGCAGCAGTTTCATTTTGTGTCATTTTGTGTCAGTTTCATTTTGCTGAACTTTGTTAAATAAGTATAATAAGTATAATTTAATTAGAAATTACCATTCAAAGTCATGGTCATGTCATTACTTTTATTCAGAACACCACTTAACTGCCTTAATTTCCTTTGCATTAGAACACATCTCAGTCAGTCTAAGTCTGTGATTTGAAGTGTCTGCTTTAATGTCAGCTGTGCAATATGCTCGTACACCTGCCAGGTCTCCTGTTCCATCAGGGCAATTCTAATACTATGTCAATGTTTCCAAACAGAATCATCCAGCGCGGCAGCAGGTTAGCATTCGTAAACTAGCAGATTACCCATCTGTGTCAGCAGCATGCATATTTAGAGTTGGAAGTTGTAAGTGGTTGAAATAAAAGGAGTCCAGGAAATTAAAAGAGACCATAGGAGTTTAAAAGTGTGTTCATCTTGACTGGTGAAAAGTTTTTTTGGCTACATGGATGAAAGAGAAGAAAGATGGGGAAGAAAAAGAAGGAGACATTGCTATGCTCCATGTAAACTATAAGCAAATTAACAGTGCTGCCAAAAGAACTTGTCCCCTAACACATATCTTCAGGAATTTTTCTCATAGTCAAATGTTTCAGATCATCAATATTGTACCAACAAAGAAAAACTAACAAAATACAAATTGCAGTTTTACAATCACAATTTCATTTATTATTGGAAACAGGTTATGAAAACCCACCGCCTCCAAAGTCAAAAGCAGCTTCCCAATAAAACCTTTACAATCGTCTGCTTCGCTAAAGACCTTAGGCATTATAACTCCTTTCAGACTGATAGATGTTAGTGATTGTTTAAGAATTTCTATAGATAAGTGTTGCTTTTTGAGATCTCTTGGTCTACTTATTTTTTAAGTACATTTACAAACTGCACAAAAATTGGACATTTTGTTTTTTTCATTCAATGAAACCAAATCACATATTTTGAGGTTAATGTAGCATCAATACAATATATTAACCCCAACTTATTCTTTGGGAGTCGTTTTGTCTAGAAACTTGCCAGCAAAGAGCCGTTACATGCTTGGGCAAAGATTGCTTCACTGGTATAAAAACTATTTCCACTCCATCACTATAAATCTAAGCTAATATTTTTGATGGCAGAAATGCATATTGTGGATGTAAGATCTCCAAAAGACACACTGTTTCAGTTCACATCACATATTTTAGGTTGCAGCATTTGTATCGGGCATCGTTAGCACATGTGTAGCGTGTTACTGCTTGCTGATCCTAACGCTGTGTGTGAACAAAGTGAAATGAGAGTCATGCCATACCATGCCACCATTATTTACAAAAGCACTTTAAAATAAACTAGGGTTCACATAGAGTTGTACACTCAGAAAAAAATGGCATAAAAAGAAAGACATTGTGCTGTCTTACAGCTTGCTGACCCTAACCTTCTGTGTGAAAAAAGTGATAAAAAAAGATCTTTAAATGTGAGTTCTCAAGATAGGGAATATATCTGATTTATGCTAATGTCTCATGCCTAAAAGGGTCTTCTCTGAGTATCTACCAGCATATTTTAAGTTTTCTTGTATCAATTAAATTATTTTGTGAGTTTATAAATTCACATACTAGTCTGTTTATCTGTATATGAACCTATTTGCATTTCAGAGTGGATGGCTGGTGTAATCTGTGCTAAGTGGTCAGTATGGCTACAATTCTAAGTACAACCTATTTATCAAACTAATAAAAATCATGAGTTGCTAGCTTGTTTGTTTAATAAGCCTTATGTGTGAAAATAACCCTGAAATCAAACTGTTACTACAGTAATGGCTTGTAGACATTTTTGGTCTCTTTGTAGTGTGTTGAAAAAAGTTTTGAGAATAAAACTTAGTCCTGTTTATCCTTTGATAAATATTTTCACATCACCAATTTTCCCACATCTATAGAACTTTGTATAATTTTATAGATTTCTGATATCTGTTCCATGCCTTGGTTCAGTTTCTCTCAGTAACTTTTGATAAGCACTGTCACCCAGTCCCTGCTGCCATTAAAAAGCCAGCGCCAAAAGAAAGCAGTACCCATTGCGTTTTCCAAGTGACCTGCAGCAGACTGAATAGGTGTTAGAGCAGGACAGCTGACTGTCTCTCCAGCTGAAAGAGAGAGGAAGCTGGTGAAACACTGGATCAAAAATGCTTTTTGGTTCCAAGAAAGTAAACAGCCTTGTCTGACGGACTCTTTTCAGGTTTATCCCTCCTGGTTCTTGTGATGAAAGGTGGCAGATTAGGATTCATTCTGAAAATAGTTTACTTTTCTTCTTTTCTTTTCCTTCAAGCTTTCCCTTCTCGATTAACTACAGACAGCAGAATATTAGTTAAGACTCATTTAAAGATGTCTAATAAGTATTCACGCTTTCAGTCTAATTTGTAGCAGTATTTACTATTAATATGTGGCTTTTATCTTTCTTTGAATTGTTGTTTACCTCACTAAATCATCAGCAAATATGTTTTTTATGTTATTTTATATTGTTATATTATATTGTGTATAATATATTTTATATTATATTTTATAATATAATATTATTTTATAAAATAATCCTTGGCCACATTTACTAAAAGGTTTTTCCTATAATCTATGATTTTAACTGAGGTGAAATCATTTTAGATCATCCTTTTGGGAAATAAATCAAATCTTCATAATTTTTAAATTTTTAATTTTTGTGATGAGACTGTTTTATGAAGGGGAACAAATTCATCCTGCAAAGGGATTTTTGATAGATTATCACAATGATTTATGTATATGCAAATATTTTAGTGTAACAGAGGTTATCAACACTTGTGCTACATTCGAGCAATAAACTCCTCCATATATTTGTGGTTCAAAATTTGTGTTTATATGCTTATACGCCTGTTCCCTACAAATACTGTAACTTAAACAAATGATCACTAATGATTTTACAAAGACTGCAATAAGTCACCTTAAACTTCAACCAGAATGTGATTACTACAGAGGTACTATTGGTTTTAAATGTGGCCCCTCGGATAATCTCAGCATCTCACACTTAATCATAAAAGCTTTTTTCTTTTTAACTCTTTACATCCTCAAGATGTTGTCTGTATTTATTACACTGCCCAATAACAAACTGTAATTGGAGTGTTTTTTTTTTTTATCAGAAATGTTAATAGTTAAACTCCTTACTCAGAACACAATTAAGTATCATGAGGATTCAGTGGGAATCACTGTATTTAGTGAGACGTTTAAATAGAGATTGTCGACCTGCAGTGGGAATTAGGAGAAATAATGCTAAATCACAGATTTTTCCCATAGTTAAAATGTATTAAGCCACAAACATACAGTCGATAAAGTCAAGTTCATCCGTGAATCTTTCATGGAGTCTGTGGGACAGACTGTGTGTTCCAAACACCACAGGACGCACAAAAGGCAACAGAGAGTGAACCATGTGGTTCCCCACTGACAAAGATTTACAGCCCTCTCAAGCTCTACACCCACATAGTAGAAAAGAAGGCCTGGCTACCATTCAAAATATTATAACAGGGCAGCAAATTCTTCCTTTCAGTTATCCAACAATATGGCTGTTTCCTGTAAGCACTCATTCAGAAAACATATTAATCCATGGATGCATGGAGTTTTAATCTGAAAATGTACCATGTAAAAATGGAGTTCAGGGGACATTGATAACATTATTGTGATTTTAGCTTCATCTGCACCACCATCCACTTATTCAGGAACAACTTAATGCACTCATGGCATTGCACGGATATTACATTTCAAAAACTAAGAATAAGCTCCAATTGTGACTTTTTAAAGATTCAGATTTTTCTTCAGACATATGCATAATTGGGCAATACACATAGTTATGAATTAGAAAAAATACTATGTGAACTTATATATCAGGATCCTTTTTCGGTCATAATGTTTCAAGGTCAGATTGAGTGAGAGTGACCAGATGACAATGCAAACCTTTGTCAGTGGAAAGGACAGAGTTTGTTTAATATCAATAATGAAGGTATGGAGATACAAGCTTCCATTAAGTAAAGGCCAACAAATGAAGCCTGTCTTCATCATTCAACAGTTTATAATGGAGCAGTGGCAGAGTAACGAATAGTTGTTACAGAAGAGCAGAAAGAAAATAGCTATTGTGGAGATAACGACGTAAAACGTCCCACTTAAAGTTTACTACAAGCCATGTAAAGGACACAGCAAATATATGGTAAAAGGTACTCTGATCATAGGCGACCTGAACTGAATTCACTGGTGTAATAGCAAAACACTGTGCTGTTGAATACAAACATCACCCAATGCACATGCAATAAAGCTTAGATGTGAGAGCATTATGCTTGGGGATGGCAAAAAGTTATAACTTCTAGAAGGGCAAATTTGGTAGAGTCTTGCCGCAAAATATGGTTCTAGAAAGTAGTAACTCTGTGGGCATGAATGCAAATGCACAACAAACATTTCACTTTTTTATTTGTGAATATGTTTGTAAACTATACATTTTTTTCCTCCAGGTTCCACATGTTGACTTGGAATCTATCTATTGGATTGAACTACTTATTCTTTATGAAAAGAGTGTTGAGACTCTTTTTTTTTAAATGACATTTTATATATATATATATATATATATATATATATAAACTGGAAAATTATAATAGGCTGTACAGTACGGGCAAAGAAAAATCATGAATAAAAATGGCATATTCAGATTAACAGAGCAAATGAATAATTTTAGAAGAAAAAAAATATGCAAGAGTTTCTAGTTGATGTATCACGTAAAATTCTCATAAAGTGCATTTAGGTTTGTGGTTGCAGCTATAAATGTTATCTGAAGGCACTGGGAATCACTCTGCTGTAGGTTGTTTACAAAGTAATGACGTTTCTACCAAAGATCTGCAATTGGAGTTTTCATTAGTATTATTTATACCTGACTCCAATTTTAAATGAACTCAGTGGGTTGTTGTTTTTTTTTTTTACTTAGCAGAACACTTAATTACACCCCATAAACCAGAGGAATGAGAAAACAACAAACAAGGCCCAGAGCTGCTGATGGGTGTATATTCCAGTTCCTCAGTGTTGCACTGAGGCCTTTGCTTCTTTGTTTTACTTTCTCTCTATCTCTATTTGGTTCCTTTGTTCTACTTCTCCTCCATTGTACACTCTTCCTCTTAATCTCCCGGCCTGAAATCTTGCTCCGTCTTTCGTGAACAAAGAGTCCAGTGTGTGGCGTCCAGTGGCCGGAGCCAGAGCGAAGCGCGGGTTCCTTCAGATGCATGGGCGCGCGAAGCGGGGTACCCAGGGCAGCAGAAAGGATGTGGTCCGGCCTGGCATGGGCCTCAGATTTATGGCGTGGATGTTCCTCTGCGTTTAAAGGGACAGAGATGAAAAGATTCCCTTGTTCTCTGTCTCTTTTTTTTTCTTTTTTCTCAAAAACACCCTTTCTCCCTCCTCACCCTGAAAACAACTCCCTACTTCTGCACTTTTTTTTTTTTTTTTTTTTTATCCCATTTTTGCCCCGTCTGTGTGCGCATCCATTGGACGGGCGAGGGGGGATCTCACTAGGGTGCACAGAAGCAGCAGTTAGTGCGGTGAAAAAGTTGCGGAGGTGCTTTTTTTGCAGAAAATGTCAGTCCAGAGCTGGTGGGAGAGCGGAGATCCACTAGGAGATCGGTTCTGGCTCAGCCCTAAGAAAGGTAAGCGGATGGAAGTGAGCAATTCTCAGGATTGGTCACACAGAAGGGGTGTGGTCTTTTTATTTTATTTTTGCAGGCGACAATTTTCATTTCTTTTACAATTTGCTCTCTAAGGAACCGAATATGAATTTCGCAGAATTGTGACTCATCTTGTGCAACCGCAGTGCAATCCTCCTGACTTCCAAATGGCTCAAGGCATCTCTCTCTCTCTCTTTCTCTTTCTTTCTGTCTCTCTTTCCCGTGCCAAACCCCGATCCCTCAGCGCCGTTTCAGCTCGAGCCGACATGCAGCTCTCTCGCAGAAAAGAGCAAGAGAGAGAGAGAACACGAGAGCTGGTTCGGATTTTCTGTCCGGATCCAACTGCTGGAAATTGTTTACTGCACAAAGTGTTATTGTATTCACCAGTTGTTTGTGGAATTTACCACCGAGGTCTGACTTCAATTACGTTCATGTTAAAATGGAATGGGGGGGAAGATATTTGGCTTTTGTGCAATATTCCGGAGGAAAGACTGTAAGTGCGGGATAGTGGCTTTAAATAGTCGAAGGGTAGAAGATTTCCGTTTGTGCTGACTCTCAGCCTTTACTTTAACTCCCGGCAGGTGGGCTCCAGTCCAGCTTTAAGGGCTGCTGAGGGTCTTGCACGGCTGAATACACCTGGACACTTCAGCAGTCAGTGACACTAAGTAAGAATGAACGAGACTTGGCGAACCTTGAGTTTTTTTTTTTTTTTTTTCTGTGACGGAATTTCTTTCCACTCTAGAAAAGGAGAGTCATTGTGATCCATGTATTGTAGCGCAGGAGTGAAGAAAGTATTCCCACCCCGCGTGTCCACCGGGCGGGGCTGTTTCTGCTTCGTCACTCTTGATTTCCAATCAAATTCAATATCAAATAAGGATTTCCTTCATTAAAAGCATCCAATCCAACTTGCTCTCAAAACCTAACCTGGCCAAAATAGTTTTAACCACAGAGGTGAATTTCAAGGCCTCAACGGCCTGTGTAAAAGCATTTCGGTGGAGTTTAATTGCAAACTTTGAGTAGGCCACCCAAAGGGCTTTCTTTTTTTTTTCTTTTTAAAGGTTCTGGTGTGTTTCTACGATTTAGTCTGTCGTCTATTCCAAGTGTGCTTGAGCTAAGTTGAGTAGCGGCACCATCTCCTTCAGGATTTTCTCTTACAGATCAGATTAAATGGCTCCATCAAACATTTTTCCAAGGTTTCGTTTTTGCCAGTGTTTCTTTTTATTCGTTGTTGAAACATAAAATGCGGACCTTCGCTGAAGAAAATGACACGTGCACCACAGATGTTTTTCTTTGTTCTTTTTACACCTCCTGGATGATCCTCTGATGCAACATCTCGCAGGGTCGTTCTGTGTTTTCTGAATTTTTGCTGTAACTGTAAAGTACAGATGTCAATGACTTCATCTATTCTTGCAATTCTTTTCAGTTTTTAAAATGTGCTTCATGTCGTCCAATTGGTTCAGCTTAGTGACTTTTTTTAAGTCTGAGTTTGCTGACATTAAACGTTGGGGACACAAATAAAAAAAGCAGAAAGCTGAACTTGCTTTTATTCTCCGCTCATACAGCAATCACTTCTTCTTCTTCTGACGTCAATTTCAGCTTCATGTTACAAAAGCTGAAGCTTAATCCTTTCCATACAACGCCACATTGCCATTTTTTTCCCCTTTTCTCAGTAGTAATAGTTACACGGATGTTTCTTCGGGAGAAAAACGCCTGTCTTGCTCCAAAGTTGCACTGAAAACATCCAAGTAACTCTAAAGGTATTTATGAGACAAGTAAAGCTTAGCTTGGCAGAACCGTAAGAGCAGTTCCTTCAGTGGTTTGATTGATTTCAGAATGTTTAGCAGCAGAGCAAAGCTTCCTCCGGCGTTTTTAGCTTTCTGTTTTCATGTCAGCCGTCCAAGAGTTGATTATTTCTTCTTGCAACAGAGTGAGAAATGCCAAAGACACCTCTTTCACCGCCTCCTGTCAGACAGTGCTGCTTTGTTTGGAGCCATACCACGGTTAACCCCAGTTCTAACGATTTACAGTTGCACTTAGAGAGCTTTATTTTTCTCTTCTGGTCATAATTCTTCTGCCTGTTCATAGTGCCTAAACATTTCTAAAGCCAAAATTTATGCTAGCAGCATCTGGGTCTTCTGCCAACCATGTGCTGCCCAAATGGTTGTGACTGTGCAGACTCTTGCTTGCCAACCGACAGACATGTAGAGAGATAGTAGGAGTTTTTAGGCTAACCGGATAGATCAATGCAATTAGCCCAAGGGTAGATAAGGGTCAGTCTAATGCTTTACTCTTCTTGTGTTTCAAAGGCTAACATCTCTCCGTCTTTAAGTGCTATCTTGGCATCATGTTCATGCAGACCCGTTCGGACAATGGTTAATGTTGTTTTGAAGTTGGGATGAATGCTTGACAGTCCTACAATACTTAGGTCAAAGTTTTGTAATAGTGTTGTGCAAAAGTAGTCATATTCTTTACACTGTTTCACATTTTGTAAAAACAATTAATCAGATAAATTCTATTTATTTTCATGTGATTTAATGTGATAGACCGACAGAAATGAGCGTGTAGTTGTGAAGTGCAGCGATATTGATGCATGGTTTTAAATAAAAGAGTCATGTGCATTTGTATTCAGCTCTTGTTTAAAGCTGCAGTATGTAAGTTTTGTAAAAGGAAAAAAAAAGTTCTTTCCATATTTGTTTAAGCTGTCACTATGTCATGACAGTTTGGTATGAGAGCGATAATCTGAGAAAAAAACCTTAGCTCCTCTGCTGTCTCCCAGTGCTTCCAGTAGTAGAAACAGTCAATCAGAGGCAGCACTGTCAATCACAATCTGTTTTTTTTTTTTCTGGTATGCTGCAGCTAGCATAGACTGTTTTGAATGCTAAAACTTTGTTAGCATAGCCACAATAATAGCAGATAAACAGTTTTCCTGTGATGTAATTATAGTTGAGTACCAGTTCTATGTAATATGCACACTCACTGCCATTTTTATAAATGGCAGGCCCAACTCCATCTTCTAGTCAACCATTGACGGTCAGTCTTCTGAAGCCATTTTTTCAGCCAGACTCAGTATCTTTACTACCACCTAAGTAACATACGTCCCAAAAAACATGGGATGGTCCCACGTCCCAGCACTGCTGTAGCCACTTCAGGTTTTATTACAGACATGATGTGTTTTATGTAGAATGAAAACTACTTTATCTTCATTGAAGGACGTTAGCTGCCTGTCTGCTAATATGTTCATTTGGATTCAAAGATTTTTTTATTTTTTTTTTTGGAGAAGGTCTAAAACAAAGCAGTCTCTCACTTACAAGCTAGCCATGCACTAGAAAATATAATAGTTTTATCCAGAAAATCAACACTAGGATGAAAAACAAATGTAGCTGTTTTATGCTGGTCAACTTTAAAGCCAACACCACATCACATATAGACATTTGTTAAATGTATGTGTATCATGTAGCAGGAAAACCCACTGCAAAACTTTTCACAGCCACTCTCCTAGTCACAAGTTACTCACCCAAATCAAATAATTTGAAATGTTATGAAAATGATTCTGACTGCTGCTGAGTTGTTTCTATTTGAAGTATGTTTTTGGCCTGTTACCTCATGGAAACGCCTCTTAGTGATTTTTAACTGACTTTTTTTGGGCACCCGTTAAAGAAATGCCTCAAAATGTCACTTCCTATATCAGCTTACATGAGTTTTTACTGAAATATAAATTGCCTTCCTGATTTAAAATAAATTTCCTTACAAGGATCCCCAAGTTTAGCACATTCACGCATCAGTTCTGTCTGGGGCAACACCTGTCCCATCGGGGGAGGGGTCACGTGCCTCGCCAGACCCGCTCTTAGGACAGGCTCCTTAAATTAGAATAGGCTGTAATCTGAATGAAAAGTGAGAACTTGCACATTGCAGAAGCATTCATCACCTCAACAGAAGTGCAAGTCATGATTTTTAGACATCTGTCCATTTTCATGTCTTGACCAACTCAGTTACAACCAAACGTTGACGATTGAACTATCCTAGCCAGCTTACAAATGGCTTGCTGATGGCGATAGAATAGAAAAGTCATTGTCCAGGATCAGTTTAAGAGATTAAAAAAAAGAAGTTATCATGTCTGATTATAAGGTATGAATATGTTTTTAGTGAAAAAAAAAAAACACCTGTGCTACAAGTTCTTTGATATTCCTGTGAAAACAGTTACATGTTCTGAAATCTTCATCTTCCTTCTGGATAACATAACCATAAAGGTGTTAAGTTGTTGATGATGGGTAAACGACATTACTGAAAGTAGATCAATGAAGTTTTTTGTAGTGAGGCGTATCTGCTGAACTTTAACTTTTTTTGTGGAATGCTTTGGGGGGACACACCATTGAACACCCCAAGCAGCGGGCCTTGACTTTGGGCAATTTGCCATCTTCAAGAAGGTGGTGGTGACAAGTCTATTCTGGGAAATGGGGAGGTCTGAAACATTAGAGGCAGACTCCTAACTAGGAAGTTGTTCAGATAAGCCATTGTCCTTTTATCTATTCAGTCAAATAAGTCATATTTCTTTCAGTTTTGCGTTTGTTGCTGTAATACTTGTTGATGATGTATAATGTAATGGTTATGCTTATCTTATAGGGGGTATAATGTAATAACTGAGCCACCCTGAACAGATTAAAACAGATGTAGAAAAGAAGTGGACAGATAATGACATCTGAACCTATATTCAACCTAGATTTTACTGATCACTTCCCACAATTATTAGTGAACATGATCATTGACGTGATCAGCCAGTATTCTGTCTGTCTGTGTTTGACATTGACAGTCTTAATAGATGAGGACATTTCTTTTTAATCTATGACTTTAGATCACCAACGGTGTTGCTAATTTCACCTTAAACACTCTCTTAACTATTACAGCTAAAGAGTTGGTGGAACAAAGACCAGAATTAATCTGTAGTGGTACTTTCTTTTAATTCTGTCTATGCGACACAATTTGATGGAAATCGTGACTGAGCTTTTTAGCTGTAGTACTGGTTATATAATCAACGCTGTATTCAGTGTTATAAAACAATTCTGTCGTAAATCTGCCGGGACGAGATAGACACTAAACAGCCTCAGGTTGTTGTAACTCTTCAGACGAGCTGGCCTTATCCCATGCCCATCAGCCTTCAAAAAGTCACCCAGCAATGTAAAGCCATGGAAGGTGCCTGATTCATTATGCCTGATTCAGTCATCAATCCACAATGTTAAGCATCCCAAGGCATATGTGGTTATGGTGTGTTTATGTCTCAAATTTACCGTGCCAGTATGTCACACAGACCTCCATCATCATTCCAACCTCTGAAAATCCTGTGGACAGGTCCTCTTGTCCTGTGTGTAAAACGTCCCAAACACTCACAGTAATAGACTGTATACAACAGTAAACAGCAGATAATTAAGCAAAGTTTGTTCGTTTAGAATAATTGGGCATGGCAAAATGGAGGCCTTAAAGGGACATTGTAGGAAAAAATAAATCATTTTTCTTGTGCGCACCAAATAGTTTCATGTGCATATCAGACAGCATCCTGTGCGCAATAGATACTATCTGCTACGCACGAGATATGTGGTGCACACCAGAAAATATCTGGCACGCACGAGAAAGTTTTTTTTTTTTTTTTTTTTTTTTTTTTTTTTTTTTTTTTTACCCTCAACGTCCCTTTAGATGCTCCTTAAGGGGATGCCCACAGTGTACGAAATGACTGCATGAATTGTAAATTTAAAAAAACCAACCTAGCAAAAAGACCTAGCAAAAGAACATCTTCACTATCTTGCCACTGGAATGAGGTTGGACAAATGGACAAAAATAACACAAACCAGTTATAAATTGCGTGCATGATCAGTTTTCTGTTACACAGAACTCCAATATTGATTTATTTCCAGATTAGTTCATCTATTAAATCTTTTTTGTAATAGAAACCAGAGAGCTTAGTCCCTGGGTACTCCGGGGTTTACAATGGATGCCACTGTATCATAAAAATATGAAAGTATCAAAGTCCACTCATCATCTAGTTTTGCATTAACAACCAGGTAGATATTAAGCAGTTTTGTGCACAGCATGCCAGAGGACTTTGAAGTCAAATAACCAACTTTATCGCTCAGCAATGTGCAAAAATAAAGTATGAAATCTTTAACAAGCCCGTCTATAATGAACATGAATGTCATAACCTGCCACCTACTCGACCTCTTTGACATTGTTAGGCCATCTCTGTCTGACAAGTCAGTGAGGAAATTCTTGTTTCGCAATGTCAGGATGCCTCTCTGGTCCAATAAGTACAGCTGAGAATTCCTGTCTTCACCTACTCCTCCCATTCTTTTGTAGTTTTGCCTTTACATGCATATCATGAAAAGATAAATCATATCTGCTGTAGGTGGATTGTTTTTGGATGTGGCCTAAGGCATCAACTCTGAGTCTGACTCGAAAGCATGTCAGGCAACCTAGTAGCGTCAAATAGATTGTTTTTATAAGAAAAAGCTTAATAAGGAGCTTGAAGGAATTAAGCTAACTTATAACTAAACGGGTGTTCAGCTGGCTGTTGGTTCTGTGCTGTAGACTGGAGAGAGAGAGAAAAACGTGTCTCCCTCAGACTTGGCTCACTTTATTTGACTGTTGCCATGGTAAGCAAAAGGCAAAACAGTGTTTGGATGTGTAATGGAGGGGTTTCCAAAAAAACAGCAGGAAGAACAGCATTATTGCTTTGCCTCTCATTCACCGCCACTATAATTTTACTACCAGATCACTGTGTTGGTGTCCAGTGCCGTCTGCTTACAGTAAATCCCCGTCTTCTCCGTGCGAATGAACACGAGCTGTTCCTCTCCGAGCCAGCAGTTGTCAGCTACTCTTCCAGTTTTTCTGGCTGGGCGGACGGGATACTTTCTTTGACACACAGAGAGACGAACAGGAGACAGATGTACAGAGGAGAAACGGGATCTTGGGGATGGAAATCGGATCTCTGGTTCCAGGCAGAGCGGGAGAAGGCATCGCTATAATGCGCAGCTCTTTATTTAGTTTCGAGAAAGAAAAAAAAAAAAAAAACTGGTTTACAAGTAGATGCTCTAAAGTTAGCAGTATGAAGCAGCGACACAACTTTAGGCTGCTTTACAGGCTGTTGCATCAGTTTAATGCTCAGCTTTAGGAAATAACATGTGCTGCTTCTTATGGCAACCTGAACACCCTCAGTACAGACACGTATAGATAGAAGTGCACTGTTATTCATCTAGGCAATCGACCCAGGAGGGTCATCTCGTTTTCTCCTCACTACTATCTCTCTGACACATTCGCTGGACTGATGAGACAACAGCGGGCGTGTGTGTGTGTGTGTGGGTCAGCTGGTTAGAGGTGTGCATGTGTGCGCTGAATCGGAGGCGTGTTTTCCTCTGTGGGTGGGTTTCTCTCTGAAAGTCAGAACAGCAGAACATGTGCTTGTGCACACTTTTTTAGACGTGCTTTGCTGTACTCGTTTGACTCTGTCTAAATTGTTCTTGATTTATTTGGAGACAACTTTTTTCCCCCCACCGTTTTTGTTTTGTTTTGTTTGTTTTAGTGAGAATTTTTTTCCATGCCCACTTTTTTTTTCTTCTTCTAAGAGTAAGAAGGTAGGTGGAGTCAAACTGCGAAGTGCGCTTCACTCCCTCCCTCGCTCACACGCGCTGCCTTTCTTCCATTCTGTCATTGCCCTCTCGGCAGAACTGAGACTCTCCATGCCCGGCCATTCTAAGTGAGGAGGACTTTTTTTAAAAATAGAGGAATTTTCTTTTTCTTCACAAATAAACTAAAGGATCAGCAAGACCACAGGAAGAGACAGTAAGAAAACTAATGCTTTCATCTTTCAAATTACTTTAAATTGAATTGAGAAGCACATGACAACTGGTTTTTCCACTGGATTCTTCACTACTAGTGGTTGACTTTTTTCTGTTATTATATTTCAACTGACTTAAAACACAATGGTTGCTGGAATGCTGATGCCGATGCATGAACTAAAAGCCATCTATGAAGTATTATTCCGAGATGGTGTTATGGTGGCCAAGAAGGACAAAAGGCCTCAGATCAAGCACCCGGAAGTACGAGACGTGACCAATCTCCAAGTAATCCGTGCTATGGGCTCTCTGAAATCTAGAGGCTATGTACGGGAAACGTTTGCTTGGAGACATTTCTACTGGTACCTGACCAACGATGGCATTGTTTACCTGCGCGACTACCTCCACTTGCCCGCTGAGATTATTCCAGCCTCTTTGCAGAGGGTTAGGAAACCAGCTGCTACCCTGCCCATTGCTCACCGCACTGCACGAGTCCAGTCTGTGCAAGGCCCTACGTCTTACGTTCCCAAGCCAGGTCGCAGGGATGAGGCCGAGAGCCAAGAAGCGTTAGCTGAACGCCGAGGCTACCGCTTTAAAACGATGGATCCAGGAGAAAGAGGGAATTACACTGATAGGACCCCTAGGTTTAGGGGCCGTCCACTTACTGAGGAACCAGTGAGGCCAAAGCCGTCACTGGAGGCTAGGGACCAGCACCAGCCTCTCTACAGGAGAGGAACCAGCTTCAACAGCGAATCAGTCAAAGAGGTGGAAAGCACTAAAAGATTCACTGTTCAGGGGCCTAATGTGAGAAATGAAAGGCAGGTAGTGTCACAGGAGAGAAGGATGTTGGATGCTCAGAAGATGAACTCCAGTTCTGTTCCACTTCAAACAGCAGCTTTGACGCAGGATGAGACCCAGGCCTCTCTGATCTCCTCCTCAGTGGCCTTACCATTATCTATGGCTGCAGCCAGTGGGGCTGCAGGTGCAGCGCCGTCAAAGATGGCAGTTAGCTCATCTGCTGTTCAGAAAAGTGTCAAAATTAAAAATGCTTCAAAACGGGAGGTTTCTTCTTTGAAATCCACCGAGGAGATCAGTCCATCAGCAGCCGAGCTTCTGAGTGGGGATGCCAAAGAAGACAAAATGAAACCGACTGATGTCACAGCACAAGAAATGCCAATGGCCAAACCGGTTCTTACAACAGAATGCGCTCATGAAACCTCCAAAGTTTATTCTGGCTCTGTCGCCTCTGGAAAGATTAGACCGGTTGATGCTGATCCTAAAAAGCATAAGAAAGAGGAAGTTATTGATGAGTCAGTTAAGGCAGCTGAAAAAAAGACCCAACCACTGGTGAAACCTGAAGTAGGCGGTAATATCAAAGAGAAAACTGCCAAAGTCAACAAGGAGACCACCAAAACCAATAAGGCTAACCAGACCAGCAGCCCATCATGGACCTCTGATCAAGCAGATGGCATCTCCAAGATGACTCAAGAACCCGCCCAGGCAGAAGTAAGCTCACCAGTTCTCACTGCAAAGTCTGACACTCAGGAACTCCCTCCTAAAATGGCACAAGTAACAGAACCCTCATCACAAGAAGTTAACACTACTCCCAAAACTGCACCTTTCTCAGCATCTCAGACAAAACAGGAAGATCCACAACTGATCCAAAAGAGCTGTATTGCAACAGAGATGATCATTAAACAGAAGGAAACTAATTTAACAGAGATGCCACATGCCAAGAAGGATGAAACGGTGTCGCCACGAGAGGCCTCTGAAGTTTTAGGGCAGGACCTTAAAGTGCAACAAGTCATCAAATCATCTCTCTCCACTCGGAAGGATGCTGCAACAGACGAGGGTAAAGATGCTAAACAAGCAAGTGAAGGGGCCCCCAAGTCCAAGAAAAAGAAAAAGAAGTCTCCAGGTGAGATTTCCAAGATCACTGTTGAACAGGATCAACATCAGTTACAGGCAAAGGAGAAAATGTCAGAAAACGACTCCCAGGAAGTGAAGGTAGAAACCTTCCATCAGAAAACAGTAATTACCTCTGAACTCCTAACTGTGTCTACCTCTGTAAAGACAGAAGGGGAAGCAAGAACAGACAGTGACCTTAAAAAAGCTGACTATCAGCAAAAGAAGGAGACATTTACAAAAGCTAAGATGAAGCCAGATGATGTCCCACCAGTAGCAGCTCCTGCAGCTGTTCAAGCAAAAGATAAACCTGAGGAAATCACTGTCACTGCCACCACTCAGGAACAAATGTCTCCCAAATTACAGGCTGCAGCCCCTGACATGGACCCAGAAAAATCTCAGGAAATAACTGTTTCCAATGTGGAAACAGTGACTGTGCAGAAAGTGAGTCAGGTTGAGATCATGCGAAAGAGCGCGAAACTTGAGGAAAAAGTACCATTGGACCAGTCAGACTCTGAGAAAGTAACTGCCGAGGCTACATCCCTACAGAGCACAGAGAAAGTTGCAGACAAGCAGCCAAAGGGGAAGAAAAAAGGGAAAAAACAGGTTAAGGTGCCACAAGAGGAAGAAACCATAAGCACAAATTCTGTCCTTCCGACTGAAGGAGAAACACTGTCATCCATAACAACGTTGCCTATGGCTGCAGGCAGGGATAGCCCTGTTGTGGCCTTTGAAATGATAGGAACTAAAGTTTCTTCAAAGATGACTCCTGAAAGAATGTGCAGTGAGGAAGTCGGGCAGGCAGCAGCTGTGCTCTCTGAGGCCCCGACAGACAAAGGGGAGGTGGAGCTAACGCAGCCCTCTGCAGAAAAAACCAAGCGGGAGGTTCCGAAAGCAAAAACATCTTCCAGTGCGAGGAAAGCACCCGCACCCGAAGATTTAGCGTCAGCTGAGGCACAGGCCAGCCCTCTCTCCAGGCAAGAAGAGCCTCCCAGAGTTGCACAACATTCAGCCAGGCAGGCAGCAGAGTGCAGCACACAGGAAAGGCTCTCTGTCTCAGAGGCCTCAGAGCGCGAAGAAGACAAGAAGTCGGAGGACACACCCTCTGCCACTGCCACACCCGCAGCCCAGCCTGACCAGCCTCACCTGGGGGACACCAGTGAGTCCAACAGCGCCGACACAGACGAGGCCAATATGAGGAAGAAAATAGTAGTGGTGGAGGAGATAGTTGAGGTGAAGCAAATCGTTAGCCCTCAGGCAACCGGGCAGCAGTCACCTCCCCCATCTGTGAAGACAGCAGAGGAGGAGGAAGATGAGGAGCTGGACCTAGATGTTCTGGAGGAAATCGCCATAGAGCGAGCACTCTTGGCCGGGGCCGCAGGGGTCAAGGTGCAAGGGGCTTCACCTGACACTGACTGGGACCACTCACTGGCGGAGCCAGAGGAGAAGACATGGCCTAACTTCATTGAAGGTTTGTTTGAATGCATGTCAACTGGCCTACTTCCTTCACTGTCCTAATCTGTCTGTGCACGTGATGGAGTTTTTTTTGTTTTTTTTCTTCTTGCAGTTAGGATCCCACCTTTCTTTTTTGAAGTGTGGGAGGTCTTAGTTAAGGTTTTTCGATGACAGCTCTGTTGCTGCTTCAGGCAAACACAATTTACAGTTTTCTTTCCTCGTTTATAGTAGGGAGAAAAAAAAACCCTACTTTTCAGTCTTTGTTATTTGCATACCGTTTATCTTGGAGTTTCATGCTGCGGAGGCTTGCCCTGGATGTGGAGACGGTCTCCTTTTAGGAATTGTTTCAGCATGTGGGTGTGAGGAGACCATTGACATGTGGCTGTGATTTAGCCATGTGTGCTGAGACAGATCAGGCATTAGCTGCGCTGCGGTTGCCGTCGTGTTGAAACTGTCAGTTGCAAGACAACTTTTAGATATGGACGTAATGCATAACATTTTATGCTTATTACTTCATTAACTAATTCTGCACGTATAGAACCGGCGAATGCTACGCTGCTAAAACAATTACACATTTTTGGGTGGGGACTCCCTGTCTGATAAATACTGTGTCAAGGCATGTTTATACTTAAGATGCATAATCTCCAGGGACATCTCTGGGCATTTGCCAAATGGATTATGCAGAAGTGTCGTCAGTCCATCAAGGTGGGGCTGTTTGCTAAGATTCAGCCTCACTACTTCTCTGCAGACATTCGTGTCTGAACTCCAGGAAGGTGTGGCTCTCTTCTTGGAGCCTTGCTTCAGTAATGCTGTACTTTTGGCTCTGGTTTACATTCCCTTTTTGTGTTTTTTTTTTTCTTTCTTTCTTTATCCAGTCTGTCACTTATTAGAGATAATTGCTTCACTTGAATACCGTTCTGTAATGGTATGGGAGTTATCTAGGTAATGTGATAAGACCATTGTGTGCTCTGTACCCTTAGTGTGGAAATGAAAGTTGCAGAAACTCCCCAATCAGATGCCACACAGAGCTATCATTTGCAGAACTGAAACGTATATTATGAAATAAGCTATGAAACACGAACATGTAACATAATTTTATATTTCACATAGCTTAGAAGTGGAAAAAGCTAGTGTTTTCTATCATTTGTGGTGGGGTTTTTTTAACTGTTACACGAGATAAAGAGAGGAGCTGCATGGGCGTTGTCTACTATGGGTGTGAAAGACTGAGGAAGTTGGAAAAGGTTTGTTCGCAGCTCCATGGGTGTGTTTGTTTGGATCCACACGTGACAGCAGATCTGTTTTCAATTAGCTGCCTGGCTTCTTGATTTGATCTGGTTACTCATGAGGAAATCATGTTCAAGAAACTTTACAGCTCACACACAAACGTACATCTCATCTTAAGCACTTTATGTCACTTCAGCAGCTACAAATGCCTCTGGTACGCACTAACAACTGATATCAAACATTTCATTTCATCTTTGACTTTTGAGGTTTGTTTGTGATATGAACACAGTAGTGCACTGCTGACATCTGCTGTCCATGCATCGTCTGCACTGGCCAAATGCTCTGACTGCAGTCAGGCCAATCTTTTAAAGGAAAACTTCAATTAATAAACCTTGGTTTCTCTGATTTAGATGTATTTATGAGTATTCATGAGGGTTTATTGCTACCCTTTTATTTTTATTAATGTTTTAGCAATTACCTAAAGTCATATATTTATGTGCAGCGCTGGCTATGGCTTTAAATTCCAGAGAAATTTACTGCTGTGAATTAAATGGCCGACCAATTGGAACTGACAAAAGCCTAGCCCCTACATTTTTCTCTCTTTTTTTTTTTTTTCAGGCATCTTCACTTTTGAAATGTTACTCATCACTTTTCTGTTTCTCTGTATCAGTGAAGTGAATACCGAGGAAGGTGAAACATATTTTAATAAGTGTGACTTATGAGGGAAAGGAATTTCAATTTGAGATGAAACACTCAAAGCTGGCTTTTGCTTTGCTTCCAGGGAAGCCTTTCATATCTGCTTGTGCTCCCTTCCATTCTTCTGCAGAAAGCAAAAGCTGCAGTATTTGATCAAATAAAAATGCTACAGCTTTGGTCTGACTGGACATGCTTCGGTGGCGGGGGTAGAGCAGCTTGAACTTCACCCACACATATTACTAGAGGCAATTAAACTAAATCACATCGCAGACATGCCACTGAGGTCCTCCCGTGTTTTTGTCCCGGACGTTCTGCCCACTGCGTACATTATGTGATTGAAATGAACAGCTACAGTGTGCTGCAGCTCTATGCCTCTCATTATGGTGCCGTGCCATTATTTTTTTTTTATGGTGTGACTCAGGCTGGCCGGAGCTGGGAGTCTGACCTTTTTCAGCAAAACGGTTAAAACTGAAGGACACAATGAAGGCGTTAACCCTCCCTGTCTAAAGGAGGACTTTGTTGGGATTAAGTTGCGTGAAATCTCTTGTTGCTGCTCCTGCCACAGGCCAGCAGTAATGTTTTGCACAAACACACCAAGCGACCTTAAGGGACCTGCCATATCTTTTACTGTCGACTCTTGATGTTAAATCACTCCCAGTATTTTATCGCGAGTAGGGGAACATTGCGCTCCACACTTCATGAACTTGTGACACACCATGCAGACATTTTTACAATGAAATAGTAATGTGAGTCGCAGGTAAAAAAAAAAACAAAAAAAAAAACAGAACTGTAAATTGTGAAAATAGAAGCACAGCCACTTCATCGTTGTTTGTTTTTTTCCAATTTTTCTACAAATCTGCCGTAGCGGCGTAACAGTTAACCTACTGTAGGCCAACCCACAGAAACGGAGTGATCAATAACATGTGGAATATATTAAGGGTTTGGCCTGGATAGTTGTGGCATTAGTCATTTCCCAGGGAACTTGTCGGGCCTTATAGAAGAGGAGACTAACAGTATTTCAGATCTGTGAGAAATCTTAGAGGCTGCTTCAGCACGCATTGCAAAAGTATTCATAACCACAAGCTAGTCTATTTAGGACGTGAAGACGATCTTAGGTGTATCTGTACTTTTATTTTGTCCACGTGCATTTGGCGCTTTGGAGAAATTATCGTTTTTTTTAAACCAAGTTCCAGAGTGGATACATTTCAAAACGGCGGTTTCATGTTTCCGTGTGTACATACAATCCAAGTTTTTTTTTTTTATTTTTAGAAATGATGATGACTAAGCTCCCTCACTCTTTTTCTCTCTCCTTGTCCGACACGCACGGTTAACAAAGATGGCGTGTGTTTTTCGATGTGTTTGGTGTTTTTCGAGTCGTTCTGCAGCACCACCGATTGGCATGGAGTATCCTCTACTGCGTTGTCAGTGGCGCTGTGTCCTGTGGCAACAAATTAGTTTTAGAATCCTTCACAAAAATTTACTGCATTCATCTCCATGTGTACAGGACCTTAATCTCGGTATAAAACAGCCGCTTTGTGAGGGTCACAAAACATTAGAAACACGAGGAAAAGGTTACAAGACATTTATTTTTACTCAACAATATCACGAGTTTTGAACATCTCATTTGAAGATGGAAAGAGATTGGCAAAACTTTACTTAGACATGACCGCCAAACCCAAACTGAGAGGCTGAAAGGCAGAGCAAGGATCGTATTTCCGACAGAGAGGCAACCAGGAGGCCCCACTGGAACTCTGGAGGAGCTGCAGAGATCTACAGCTCCCGTAAGAGAATCCGCTGACAGGGAAGCTACTAGTTAGTGAATGTGTATGTTCCAGAGTCATAGGAGGAGTATCATGTCATGCTCTTCAAACCACTTCCTGTGGTATAGATTCTTTTCATTTCACCGTAGGATGGCTATCTTTAGCAGCTTCAAATTGGTGACTCTCCTTAATCTCCCTGCACCGTTAGTGTCACACACAACTGGAGCACATTGTCAGCACAACAATCGACAGAGCGTTGTGTACATTAGAGTTCTCTATATTTAGAGAATGCTGAGCATTCGCTTAATCCCAGCAGCAGCGGGTGATTTACCCTGAATGCCTCAGCCATGATTTCATGGACCGTCTCTCTGAGGCAGGTCACATCTCGTTAAATCCCTTCTCCTTTTGCTACCACTTTTCTTATTTATGGCTGCTGTTTCTATTTATGGGTTCTCCAACCTTTCCTCTGTTGCACTCTTCATTTGGTTAACTATAACACTAAATGGTCAAATATTCCCCAAACAAGCTAAAATAACACATCTGAATTCAGTCTATGTCACTGAAGCTGTGCGCACGTGTCTTCAGCCTTTAATCAGGCTGATAACATTACCAGACGACTGCTGGTTTTAATATTCACATCACAGTTAAGAGAATTGTTGGCTGAGATCTGACACTTGGCATCAGAGAAATTGACCTTCCTCCCAGCATCTTCAAAGAAGCGAGCTAAGAGCCAGAGTGCCGGGGTGGAGGAGTGAGGGTGGAGGGGTGGAGGGCTAGAGGTCCTGCTTGTTGCACTGTCCCGACGGAGTCCTTCCATCAGTTTCTAACTGTGACACGGTGTGATCATCTGGTTCTGGAGGATATTTATAGGCCTCTGCCAGCTCTGGCCCTCCGTCCCCCGCACCCCACCCTACCCGCTGCCCCCTAACTAAGGCTCGCCGTGTCATCCCTCCTCCCCCAGCCATGGGAGAGCCAGGCTGACGGATCCAAGCAGCAGGCGCAGCCTGTCAAAATCTGAGACGAGGAGAGGGAGACAAGGCAGCAGAGAGCAAATAAACAGGAATCTCTCCGGTACTCCTCATTTCCCTCCATCCAGCTCTGCCTTTTCTTCACCTTTGTCCTCATCTTCTTCCTCCTCCTCTGCTTTGTCTCTTAGATGAAGATCATACCTGGTAGGTAATCGGTGTGTGTGTGTGGTCTGCGTCCATGGGTGTTTTAGCCGTGTTCATCTGCCTGGTTTCCGGCTGTCTGGGTGTTCTTGGCGAGGACAGAGTGTGAAGTCCTGTTGTGATCTGAACGAGCACGCACACACACCCACGCACACACTCCAACACCAGCAGGACAGAAGCAAAACACAGTGTCACTTCATAACATCAGCAACCTTTTGCGTTGTAGTCCTCACACCGTAGCCGACGTGACTTATGAGCGTCATTAGTGCAAGTGTCAGTGAGCTTCGAGTTCTGACCACCAGCTGCGTCTGTCGAAGCTTTTTACGAGGAATCCAACTTGTATTTTGATGTTTCTGTTTTGCTAATCTGAAGATTTTAAATCAACAAAGTATAACTCGTTGATTGGCTGTTTCCTGATCTGTTGATGGATTTTTTTTTTTTACCACATTTAAGCGTCACTTTCAATATAACTTGGAACTACTTTATTAGTTCTGATGAACTTCTGCAGAGTTTACTTATTAGCCAAGAATGCTTTGTAATGAGTCACAGACACACATCTGATGATCAGTGCAATTAGTATATGGCTCTTGTGTTGTAATTTAGGCAAAGATAATGTCTTACTTTAGATCAGAACTTGATCTGAACTCTGGATCTCCATCATTTAAACGTAATTTGCTTCCATTTATATCAGTGTGATTAACTTTTACTACATTAGATTCTCTGGAGCGCTTAGCCTGCGGATGAGCCAAGATTTTATTTTTTTGTTGGCACTGACATCAACTTGTTCTTTTAACTCCTTAATTTAAAATATTTTGATTGCTTGTGGGATTTCTTTTTCTAAAAATGCACACAGGCTTATTTTGGGTGGCTTACTCTTGTCACTGTTACAAAACTGTCTTTTAAAATGTAAAATTGTAGGAGTTCTTGGTTTTGAAGTGTATTTAGTAAAAAAAGATTTTTGAGCATTCGACCTGGAAACCAATCAGAGGCAGTTATGGAAGAAATGATTGATTCTGATGTCTGGCTGATTGATTGCTACAACTCAGATTTGCTTCGCATAAGAGCCAAAGTTCCTATTTGCTTTATAAGTCAACAAACCACAAAAGTTAACTGTTCTCTGTAGAGTTTTGTTTTAACACCAAATTGTTTATTCACCAAAGAAAAAAGGCTTGAAACCCTCAACTAAATCTGCAGTGAGACCAGACAGATTGATGATACTTCAAACATTTTAAACAAGAGCGATCATAAGCTGTGGTTTCCACACATTCCACATATGAAAGGAATTTAAGGAATCTAAGGAACAACACGCAGGCCTCGTCTTCATCTTCTAAATGTCTACAAAATGGTTTCCATGCTGAAAGATTTAAGTTATTTGTTCACAACAATAGCCTTGTTGTGATTCACAAGCCTAAATCATTTGAGATGATTTAGGCTTGTGAAAAAGTTATCAACCACTTTTTGTTTCGTTTTGTTTTTTTAGATAGGAACGTTGACCCTGCCCATCTCTGAACTTAGCCATCGCCTGAAACACACTTTTACTTCAGACTTTCTCTTCAGTGTAATATCAGTGAGAAAATAACTCTAAGAAGCACATTTCACGGTAAACAGCTCAGGTTGTGGAAAAACGTCAGGAATGTCCCCATGCTGTCCCAGCGGTCCCTCCCTCCCCCAGTAAACCCCCACCTGTTATAACAGCCTGAACTCGCCTCTTACCTTACCATGAAATAACCCGTCAAGAGACATTCCCCCCATAATGGTGGTTTTGGATCATTAGTGGACTTCAGTGCTTGAAAGAAATATAAAAATAAAAGTAGCCCATCTGATGATGGAGTCTAAAATCTAATGCTGGAAAAGTGAGATGAACATGAAATATTTTGTTTGTTTTCTGAGCGATGAGTCTCGTAGAGGTGATCAGAGTTTTTGAAGCCACTTTGTCCTCTACCTACTTCTGCTCCGATGACAAAGGGGAGAAAATGAGGATGTACATTTCCAAAGAACACACTTGCTGTAAGTTCTCCATAGTCTGAGAAAACATTTTTAGACAGTAATTGAAAGTAATGGTCAGTGAAACTAAAAATGCACCAATAAGAGATTTACGACAGATTTTTGAGCTCCAGTTTTTGTAATGCTTTGGTGGAACAGGTTTTCCACCAAAGTTGCTAATATTTCTGCTGTAATATGTTGAGCTTTTATTGTTTCTACTGAACTTAACTCCAGGTACAAAAAGGACCAAAACACCAACATACAAAATGGGGACAGACTGAAATGACTGCAACATGTCCAAATCTCTTTTGTAGTAGCTTGACTGAACAGCTTATATACATCGTAAAAAGTTTATTTTCTTATCAAGCTTCAATTTACTCCCTTGTTCTTCTTCAAACTTAATTTTCGAACACCTAATTTTCCAACTAGCTAAAAATACCAAATTCTATAAATAGCCAACTTTAGCTACCACAGAAAGATGTGGTTAGCATGATCGGGTAGCATTTAGAAATGGTTACATTAAATAAATGTAAAAGGTTCTTGAGTTTCCAGGAATATTAAAGCTGAAAAGCATTCCATTCTATCACCAAATGATTTGCTTCTCATTTCTAAAATATTTGTAGTAATTATGTAGCTACACTGATATCCTACTGCGTGTTGATACTTACTAAGATACTAAGATTTAGCACTTTAAAGACATTTTTATTTTCATTTGTACAGTAAGTAAAGTTGTGAGGTGTTTTTCTTTGGAACAAACAGCAAGTTGTCTGGCCAAAAGGATGGCAACATGCTTTCACGAACTAGCCGAACTAAAAACTAATTATCTGGCTGTAAAACTAACAAAACCAGAAGGTTAAACATACAGGAGTCAGCCTAAAACAGAACAGCTAAATAAAGAACCAAAGCCTCCTCCTCGCTGAGGATTACCCAAAATACTTTGTAATGGCTTTTTAATTCACAGACACATTTTTATCGCAGCAGGTGCAAGATCTTTTGTTTAGCAGGATTTTTGTCTGAACCACTTTAGCTCGGCTGAATAAACAGTGAGATTAAAGCAAATTTCTCTCAGCAAAGCACTGGGATTTCAGCAGCCAGTCTAGGTCTAATATCTGTAATCTTTATTTTTTCTGCTGTTAATTCACCCAATCAGAAATGGCTTTGTCAAACCTTGACTTTTGCCATTTGTGTGTTTGATGTATAAACTTTACTCAAGATTATGTGAGAGTTGCAGAAAGTCACATTGTTCAGCCTGTAAAGTGACACAGCTTCACGTGAGACATCATTACCCTGTTCTTTAGTTATAAGCTACCGTGAAGTGTTTTAGACCGTGTCCACTGTGTGACCAATTCAAAGTAGGGTTGTCCCTCTGCTGTGTTGCTGCCTTTAATTGGAGCTTCTGCTTGGAATGATCATTTAACTTTAGTCATGTTTGCCTGATTGGTGTAGTCTTTAGTCTATTACATCAGAACTGTGTGTGTGTGTGCGTGCGGGTGCGTGTGGGTGGGTGTGTGTGTGTGTAAGGCTGAATCCTTTCATGATACTTTGTCTAACAGTTGCTGCCCCTCCCTTAGAAGCCTGCCAACCTTTGAGTTTTCTCATTCCTAACATTTTTTTTTCCCTCTTGTAATGTATGAACATTACGAGAGACTCACTGATTAAAATATTACATTTTTGTAAAGCTTTGACGGGCAGATGTTTGTTGATTTCAACTTGTGTTTATGAACATTTTTTTTATATTTTCACTGCCTTTCCTCATGTATGTGTTACTTCAAAAACTGATGCCAAATGAGTATGAGAGCGCAATCACTGTAAAACAGAGTTCTATGATAAAATAAAAGACACTATATGTGGCATTATGTAAACATCATGCAACTATGCTCAGCTTCAGTTGAAGTATATGAGAGCCTTATCTGATTACATTTAACATCTAATATTACCGGTTTGCTTTGTTAGCAGTGTAAACGGTAAACCTTCGGATGAACCTTAAAGCTAAGATTTCCAAAACGTTGCTGTTCTCTATTCAGCCTTTCTGTTATCTGCTGAAGTCTCACTTTATCCTGAATGAACCACGGATATGTCTTGACATAAATAAAGTTCCCTTTATTTCCTACAACAAAAGTAAGAAGAGAAGAAGTAGCTTCTTACTTCTCTTTGCTTCCTCTGACTTTTTCTCCAAACACCTCACCAATACAAAAAACAGCTAGCATTGAGACGTCTTCATTCAGTTACGGCACCCACACCGAAGAGCATGGTGTGTTCACTGACTTGAAAGCTAACGATGAACATGCCTTACTTTTGTTTCCATTTGAGCACTCACTCTTATGATTTCACCAGTCACACTTGATAAAGCTGAAAATCTGTTTATTCCAGAGAGCTACTGGATTAATTCCCTTAAATACTCCATGATAGTTGGTATTGTGTCACCAAACACTTCAAATTATCACTGAAATGTCAGCCAACATTCTCTCTGCCCCTCTATATCTTAGAGATAGGTTAATGCAGTTGTTGTCACTGGTGGTCTTCGCTTTTGTACTACGGGATTTCTGGACTTAGTGGTCAGGTTTTTTCCTGACCATCATTGTGCACCATGACAGCTTTGTTCTCTCCACCATCACCATCTTCTTGTGTTGATTAGTTTCTAGTCTGATGCTGTAGATGGTGAGAATAGAGGCTGGAACAGGAAGGAAAACATTCCCCTCTGACCACGTGGCAATGGTGTCAACTGGAAGGTCACGACTTAGGGCTTTAGCTGAGTGAAACCGTAAATACTCTGACACACAACGTGCATCCCTCTACGTTTCTTAGCTGAACTTTGACCGTTTGTTTTCGTGTGTTCTGCATCTCATCCCCAACCTCGGAGACATGTAGCATCTCACGCTACTGTAGGTTATTTATTTCCATAAAGATTTTAGCCCGGAGCCACATCGTAACAACTGACTGTAGACATGCAGAGAGGTTTCCTTTGGAACAAAGGTGTTAATTACATTGCAAATGGCTTGTGTAAGTAATCTGTGAAGAACGCTAGTGCGGTGCTGAAGTGCTAAGAAACAGGTTGAACTTTTGTCTCTTTGGGCTGAAGGAGATCTCAAACAGAAATACAGATTTAAGTGTTGTACATAGGAAAGTAACGGGAAGTTGCCTTGAAATACCAACAGCAATAAAATCCAAGTAAGGGTTCTCAGAGAGTTGTCGTCCTCTGCCTTGGCCTGGTGGCTGGAAAAGTCAACATTCTTCTGGAAACACCTCAAAATCCCACTGTGGAACAAACTAGCTACACTTACTGATTCCTAGTACTGATTACTGGATTTAAGGGAAGCTAGATTTAACCATCCTGTGGTTCCTGCTCATAAACCAGGAATCATCAGTCACTCAACAAACAGAATGTATCACTGAGGGGCATCATGGAAACCCAGAGGCACACTTCTAAAGTCTGTTGGGAATAACAAATTACCCAGGCGAATGTAGCTCCCTTAGGGGATGTTCATGTTGAGCTGATTTATTTATAAGCTGCAGAGGCTCCATGGAAACACATCAGGTCCTTTGGTTTATATATACCAACTGCGGCTTCACCCGCCCGTTGTGTTAGACGGTAGCTTCACTGGGTCCTGTTCAGATTTCAGGAGTTGACCGAGGTTACGTCACCTTTGTGTTCACTTTTATTCATCTGTCACTCGTTTCTCTTTGCTTTTTCTTGGGGAACGAAAAAATCCTAATGTCAAAAACCAATTCTCAAATCCGCCAGTTTCAACTGGTTAATGTAGCATTTTTAGAGTTAAGGAAAGCTAGCATGTAGATTTCCTTCAAGTTTCTTTTTTAGATTCAGTTTTTGGAACAGGGACACTAAATTCTGTATCACTTCATATTTATAAATCTATCCAAATAGCCAAAAAATAATTTTGGTGAAAGTGTGGCTTTCAAAATATTACACCCTACCGAATTTTGCGTCAAAGCAGCCTTTTCCAATCATAATATTCCACAAATTAATGTCACGGTGATGATTCATATGTTGCACAGCTCTATTTGGGAGCATAAATCCCAGCTTTATGAACATGTCTGAGAATTAAAAGGAATTTTTTCAACTATTTTGAAATTCTCATGCAGTTACAATGCCGTCAGTGGAACATCTGCGTCGTCAATGCAATTCAGTTTCACATCTTGGTGAATAAGGAATGCTAGTTGTAAAAAGTCACAAAATTGCGCTGCTATTTGTCATAATAGGTGAAATACGTAGTTTTTTTGCTTAAAAAAAAAAAAGTTGGCACTGTTGCTAACTTACCGGTTTTCTTCCTATACTTAAGAACTTTTCAGAAAGAAAATCTGCATCGACCAACTTTGGAATCGATCAACGATCAAACCAGAAAACCGCAGTCGATTACATCCCTGTTTACCGCAGTATCTTCTTCAGTTCTGAAGTAGAATAACTCAGCTGTGCCTGTCATCAACTGCCCATCGCAAACATTTTACTATCGTCAGTTCAAGTGTCAAAGTGTACGGTTTCATTTGGCCCGACATCCAGATCATAACTCTGGCTGCAGTTTTATTGTATCTAAACATCTAAATTATTCCTACAAGCCACAGGGCAAAGATCAGATTTAAAGCAGGTGTTCAGCTTCGGAATTTTCATATTAAGACTAATAGAGCCCCGAGGAAACTGTAAATGTAAAACAAATACACACAGAGATAGAATAATGCTATTTGCCTTGTAAAAGGCCTTGCCTTGTTTATTACAAAATGAACCTCTGACACACGCCGCGCATGTAAGGGGGCTGTAAAACACAATGATATGATAAAGAGTTCTAGGTAAAACGGAACAGTCAGAAAACAGTCCACACTGAGCACAATCGTATGACTGGATTACATGATTCCAGGGTGAGATTTAGCACTTCTTTTAATTCTATCCTCTGCGTGCATTACTTGTGGCGTTCTCCTGCTTAATAAGTGAAAAGCTGAAATGATAATCGTCACGCAAAAGAAAATTATGTTGAATTACCTGTCTGTTATCTTTCGTTTTGTCCATAATGAAAGGGGCAGGGCACGAGAGCTTTCTTTCGCCGGTTAGAAAGTTGTTCCTGTTTACGCATCACACACCACCTGGCTGTCGGAAACACAGAGGGATTCTGAGTGGGATTTCTTTAATGCCAGGATTATGGATTTTATCGGGACGGATAAGTGGGAGATCTATCTGCGTGACATGAATTCATACACAGATCGACTCAGACACCTGCCCTCTATGTTGACGTTTGCAGGTGAGTGGTGAGGCTTGATTATGATCAGCTTGGGGAGGAGTTTCTTTGTTGATCTGTGCTGCTTTCAATTTGGTCATGCAGCGTGGGACACTGACTTGAGATTTAAAAAAAAAAAGATATAAACAATGAATAAGGCTTCCTCCGACTTTACGTTTTTAACTGTTTTTGTACTTTTTCTACTTTCTTGAGAAAAAAAAAACACTTTGATTTAAAGTTTGATGTACTGTAAATGTTACAAATAAGTATAAAAGCGATCTCTGTGTAAAGGTTTCATTCATACAAAAGTAAGCACAGCTGCCCTCTGCAAAGCTGGCGTTTAATTTCATTTCATAAATGAAAAGGCAAATATTTTGTGTATATAGGTGCACTCCCTCCTGATGGTGTTTCAGAGATATGAGTCACCTTTCCTCATGCGACCTGCCTGCTTTGACTACACACACATTTCATAGAACACCTGTCAGAAAGGGTTGGGCTCCCTAACAGTGGGAAAGCTTTTAATTAATGGCATATAAATGCATGAAAATCTTAAATTTAAGCATTCCAACGTCGGAACTTAAAAAGATTTATATAAGTGCAAAATTTTCCAATAAATAAGCTGAAATGTTTTTTAGGATGTTGATATCAAAACTTTCTGGTTGCTTTTTCCAGAACTGCTTTTTTTTGGGTGAATTATTAACAATTTCTAAGTGTTGAAAGTGTTAAGTGCTCACTGCAAAATTGAGACCACAAAACATTCCAAAGACACCAAGATCATTTAACAAACTCATCTTTGGTTCTAGAGATAGACACCTGCAAGATTAAGAGGGTTTAGATAACAGAAGGATGAATAGTTTGATCATAGGAGTTGGGCAAACGGCTGCAACCTGGATACAGAGCATCTCAGGTGCTGTGGGGACGCCTCGCTTTAGCAGAGGCAGGGAAGCTGAAGAGAAGATAGATGGCGGTAAATATCCACCGATTGAGGTGGATATTTATCTTGCAGTAGGAAAGATACCCTAAATATATCCAAATTATAATGAATAATTCAGATCAAATATAGCCCATTTCTTCAAATGGTACAGTCAAAGTCCAGACTTTATTCTAATTGGGAGGAAACTAATGATCACAGACACTCGTTAAAACTATTTGACTTGTCAAAAGACTTACAGTAGTAAATGAAGAGGAAAGTGGTTTCACTTGGGTATTGTTTCTGTGTAGAAAACAATACCCGCACTTTTGCATGCCGCACTTTTCAGATTTTTATTCATATAAAAACCTAAAACAACATATCTTTTTCCTTCCAAATTCCCTGTGTTGGTCTTTCACAAAACAATCACAATAAAATACACTGAGGTTGCAATGGGACGAAAAGTTACAGGATTATGAATTCATTTTCAAAGTAATTGAGAGTAATGTTACTCTAAAAAGCAACATAATGAACCAGCAAACCTGGAACTCTCGACTTGAGTGCAAGATAAAACCCTCACCAGAGCTGGGATCGTTAAGGAGTTGAAAACAATCAACATTGGAAGATCTTTTGATAGAATATTGTCCATTATTTTGACTTTTTAACATCATTCATCTGCTCGTTGTCGCCAAATTGTCTAGAAGATTAATTAGAACCATGGTAAATTCATAAACCTTGTTTCCCTGACGTCCATGGATTGTGGTAGGAAACTGCAGGGCACAGCAAAAAAAAAAAAAACACAAAAGAAGTTGGCTGTTGTGTTTGGCCACAAGTTTCTTTCCCCCCACAGGGCAAAACTCGTAGTAGAATATAAATAGAAGTCTTGTTAGTTTATACGACAACATGCTTTTTTTAATTTTTATTAACATATTTCAATTTCTTGCTTTAAAAGTTCAAACTTTATCTCTCTTGGAGACGCAGGCTGCACCAGAATGTTGGTTGCGTTTGTGCTCTGTCGCCACCTGGTGGTGAAACCGTTTCTCAAAGCAGCAGGAAATAGTGGTGTAATGTTCACAAGGCGGTGTTTCCCCCCTCGTGTGTCAGACTGGTCAGCTACGAGACCTCCTCCCTGGTCGTGGCTAAAAATACCGCCGTGAGTAAGAGTCAGTCCCAGTTACCCACTCAGGCGCGTGGTGCTTCCTGTTTGCAGACGTTGTCATAGGAACGCATCTCAAGTTCCATTTTTTTCCGCGTTTAGTCGCCAAGCGTTGAGGCTAAGACGGCGAACGGAAACATCACGTGGCATCAAAATAGATTAAGACACCACACGAGAAATGAGGAACCTTTAGATTTTCATCTAAAGGCTGGAACTAACCAGCTCGTGATTTTCTCCTTACTCATAAATCAGTCATCTGAAACAGATGGTGGGTTGTTTAACACTTACACCACACCAGTCTTTTCCTCCATATTCTCCATGTTCAGTTTTTTCCTAAACTGATTTCAGACGGGGGAAAAAAAAAAGTCTTGACCATGATTGTCTTTCAGATTACATGAACAAACCAATTCCTTGATCTCACCTGCAGAGGGAGACACAAGCTCTTTTTAATCTGCTGTGTCCTCACAAAACTGCAGCTCAGAGGCTTTTTTTTCCTCCCCATCCATCTTTTCTTATTCAAGTCCCCCAAATTAAACACAACTAACACACACAAAGACCCACATTTGGACCCCTTCACAGACTCTCCTGCAGCGCGTCTATTTTAAAACCACTCAGCTGCTCTGGCTAATCTGAAGGCTTGTTGAGTCTGTGATAAACTAGGTTTTCATATTCATCATCAGATCTATTTCTGACAGCACAGCGATCGAGGATAAATGGACGTCGTTTCATGTCACAGTTATGGCAAACACGCCTGCGATTAGCGTACGAAGCAACAACGTTGTGTCCGCTTTCAACTTCTGCTTCTGCTAAGATAACAACATCACATCAAAACATATTAGAACCTTAAAAACATTAATAAAAAAAAATACGTTCAAAGACTTGTGCCAGGAATATGACAAAACTTTTAACTGATGTATTGTAATCTCCTACCTGCATTTAGACACAGATTTGGTGTTTTTAAGCTAAATAACATAGACATACTCTGACTGTTTAAACTTAAATGTTAACTTAAAACCTCAAACTTCAACCTATTTTGAGGGGGATTTAATTCAGAAAAACACAAAGTAGTGCGTAATTGTGAACTTAGGAAAAGTGTGATGGGGATTTGTATTCAGCAGGCCCGAAGTCCAATTTTGTAGTAGGGATTGGCATTTATCATTTATCACAAAATGTTTTTTATTATGCTAGGTATTTTGATTTAGCATTGTCATGAATCGGTTATTGATAGTAAATATAAAAAAAAAACTCATATACTGAAATATAAAAAAAAACACCAGTTTTTAAATAAAAAAAATAAAATGCAATTATCATGTGCTTTCTGGTGATGTAAATCATACTTTTTCAAGTAAGTGACATCCTGTAGAAAACCATTTCAAACAGAAATATAATTTTTATCATAATCTTTATTGTTATCAAAATAGTACCGCAAGATATTGAGATAAAATTCTAAGTCCATATTGTCCACCTCTAATTTGTACAACCAACATTCACAGCAATTGTAACTGAACACTGGACATGCCATGCCTTTCTTTTTTAGCTGCGATGCATCATATATCTGGAGTCCATGCATAATAGCAGTTCAGTAAATTTTATTGTATTATTATAATTATTAAAAACCATGTTTCATTGAAAAGCAATGTAGAGGCTCTTCTGAATTAAATCTAGAAAAAAATAATATAAAGTTTGCCTTTTTAACGTAAAAAAAATGTAGGAAAACGTAAGATGGCGAATGCAGACAGTGGATATCACTGCTGTTGATCTTTACAAACCCTAACCTCTAGGCGGGCCCATCATCCTGTCAAAGATCTCACTCAGCGAAGTGTTGCTCCGACAGAAATACGACCCAACACGCTCCAAACGGCCGCCGACCTTCCCACCCCCCTCTTTTTTTGTTTCTCATCCTGCCTCTTTATCCTTTATCCTCTTCAAACAATGTATGAGATAATCCCGGGGCTGTCGAGATAATCCCGTTCCGGACTTTTATCATCTTTCTTGATGTTGTCTGCGAGGCGTGTTTCCGCTCACACTTTCACTTGAATTTGCCAACAGACCATAGTTGAGGTCAGGTATGAGGGTGGACAAGTGAGATAGTGAATTTAAGCAACCTTATATGGAAGGAAAATAAATCAGTGCAGCTTTTTTTTTTTTTTTTTACGGTTCTACTATGAAAGGTGTCGCCTTCCCTCTCTGTAAACCCTTGTATTTTCTGTGCAGCTCAGCTCTTTCAGAAACCATAATGACACATTTTTAGAATTCCTTTGTCTGCTAATTTGCTCGGGTTCTTGTTTCCAAAAGCATAACTACAGGTCGCTCTAGTCTTAAGTGGCTGCAAGCTCAGCTGTGCTTTTCTTTGCTGTAGATTAGAAGCATTTTCTAAACAGTTCTACAAAAAAACCCAGAAATTTATCTGCTTATTTTATTGTTTGTTTAATGCGAAAAATTTGCAGTAAAAACAAAAGTGGCGACAAACGAGAAGGTATAATCCATATAGGTCTACATATGTAGCATTTCTGATTTGGAAGGTTATAGTATAGTTTGCTACCAGAAATAAAATGACTAAATAGAAAAACTAGGGATTCATTCTGTAAAACCATAAATGCTTCTAAAACGGTTTCTAAACTGTCTGAGCAGGTCAACCCAGACTTATTCTGATTATAATATTTTAAAAAATCATTTGGCCCTGAAGTGCAGTATATATATATATATATATATATATATATATATTTTTTTTTTAATCTAACCTCTAAGTGCTGAGGCTAGATTAAATCGTTTACCGGATATTGAAATCACAAAGTGAGAAAAGGAAGAACAAACATGGCAGTCCATCATAAACAATTTTCCAACCACAAACTGATCATTTAGGGAGAAAGGGAAAAAAAAAAAAACTTTCTCTCTATTTTTTCACTGCTCTCATAAAGAGCCAGATTGTTCCATCTGGTTTTGATGAAGCCAGATGAGGGAGCAAAGTAATAAGCATGTTGAGAACTTAATGATATGTCTCCTTTTAGGAGGGAAGATCTCATGACTAAGACGTTCCATGATTTTTTTTATTTATTTTTTTTTTGTGCCGCATTCCCATTCCCCTCCCTCTTATACAGGTTTTTCCCATGGGGTTCTGAAAGATTTAGTAATTGGTGCAAGTTCCAATGTCAGAGAATCACTGAGTGCTCATTCACCAGGCAAATGAACCGTTTTTTTTTCCCCAATAAAATCTATAAGTCAAACTTATAACTGTGAACTTTTTTTTCTTTTTTTTTTAGATTTTTCATATTACAGAAACAGTTTTATTGGAATTTAGTGGTAGATCAACACAAAATAGTGGATAATCGTAAAGGGGAAACGGTTTAAAATGTTTTCACTAATGCAAAAGGGGCAGAGTTGATGTGAAATGATGCTCAAGACTTGACACTTGTATGGAGATTTTTCTTCTAAAATAATTTTGCAAAGACGAATGAAATGAAAACTTAAAATGTGCACAGCTGATTGAGAAATATGTCAAAAATTTAGAGCTGTGTTTGCCACCAAAACGTGGTTTTTCCACTAAGTAGACTCGATACAAATTCGGAGCCACTTTTTCCCTTTTCCTCCCACTTCAACACCATGCACTACTTTGTATTGATCTATCACAAAAATTCAGACAAAACAACGTGCAAGAAGTTTTTGTACCATTTAAAAAAAAAAAAAAAAAAGTGAATACCTTAAGCAGGCATAAAAAAAAAGTCTGAAAGGCACTAAAAAAATTTTTTACAATCAGAAGCTGTCAGTTTTGGGAGAAATTCCATCCCCGGCTCGGATTTAATTGCCTCCCTGCGCGCCACACCTTAATTCCACTGCTTGCCTAGACATTGTAGAACTACAAAGGCGTGTCTCCAAATTTGCGACCGTGGCTTAAGGTGAGTCAACACCGCGCCGCTCCGCACCAGCAGGTCCGCACTGATCCCCTCGCGCTGCTGACACATTCGGCGTCTTCGTGTTCGTACAGGTTGTGCAGAAAATTGCTGCGCTCAGGAGGAGATAAAGCGCTCTTTAATGCCCCTTAAAGTAAAACGAGGCAGGGTGGAGTCATGGTAGGTATATATATGTACGCCCAGAGGGGCAAAGTGCGGCAAACAAAGGTTATTCTCTGACTTTTGGCACATGTAGTCGCTGTCTATGCGGAAATATTTTCCTTTCATAACAGGAATTACTTTTTTTTTTTTTTTCATTTAATTAATAAAAAGTTAAAGTTATTAGTTGTTGTAGACACCCAACAATGTATAGATGTTGGCAGAATGTGTAAACGTTACAGACGACTTTTCTACAGTTTCTACACACAACTTTGCTTTCAAGCATCTCTTAAATATAATAGGTTCTTCATAAATCCGATCTGTCACAAGTACCCCACATAATCGCTTTTCTTAATTTCTTTTTTTTTTTTTTTTGCGTCTTCTATTGATTTTGCTTTCCCAGAAGAAGACTTTTTTATCTAAGCCAGACTCTAATCCAGAAGATCCACGGTGCTTTACAAAAGCTTTCAGTATTCCTTTAGCGTTTGTTCGTTTTTGCTACATCACAATCACAGACCTCAGACTGTTTTTATTGGGCCCTCAGTTATAGACCAGCACAGCCACCAACATGGCGTACCTTGTAAACCCCACTATTCGCTGCAATCACAGCTGCAAGTCAAATCGGATTAGATGGTCAACATCGCTTTTATTGTTCTTTAAAGTCTTGTCACAAATTCTGAATCGAAATTAGGACTGGACTTTGACTGGGGGGTTCCGACACAAGTGTGTTTTGACATAAACCATTAAATTGGAGCTCTTGGCTGTATCTTTAATCTTGTACATGTTTATAATGACAAACAAACAATAAATTCAATTCAGTTTGTGGTTGTCATTTTGATGATCTAACCGGATCTGAAGCTTTTTGCAGTCTCTCTTAGGTTTTCCTTTCAGTATTGCCCATATTTAGCTCAATCATCGGCCTATCAACTCTGACTAGCTTCCTGTCCTTGGTGAAGCACCATTATTTAACATAGGGATGGCTGCATGAAGGCCAAAGGTCATTTTTCATCTCATATGAACCAGAGCATCATCAAGATTTAACAATTAATAACAGACTCGCATTTCTGATGGATGTTTTGTTTACATGCGCTCGAGGAACTGCAGTCAAATCACAAACAAACTGTATAAAAACACCCATCAGTAGCTCTTTTTCTTGCATGTCAGGGCTGATTTCATGCATCAAAGTCTAGAAAATGTAACAGCCACTCCCAAAACGAGCTCAACCCTCCGCTCTTCCCTTCTTCCTTGCGGTAGCGAGCTTCTTATTGGAAATGCCTGAGGAATGCCATGAATAAGAGATGAGTAACCAGAGATCAGAGTGTGCCTCTGTAGTCAGCGTGTGATTCTGTTCACCTTTTTGTTGAAACTATTTCTCAACTTTCTTCAATCATCTGTCATTTAATGTAGTCAGAGCCATAATAAACCCATCAGCAGCGTAACTTTATTACCTTCTGCGTTTTAGTTTTCTTGCGCAAGCCATAAAGTGATAGGACGCTTAGGTTACCACACCTCAGCCTCACCCATCGCTCTCTTCATGTTCGGCGCACTGCAACAGGAAGGGGTGTGTCCAGAGTCCGACCCGCCGTGTCCTCTGCACGCTAACGTCACTGAGCACACAGTACTTCACTCACCAGGGCAGGCCCAGACTCCACAGCCTGCAGGCACAACACAGTGGAAGAAAGGAGAGGAAAAAAAAAGAAAGAGAAAAAAAAAAAACAGGAAGGAAAAAAGAAGGGCCGAGCCGAAAAACCAATGAGGGAGCGAGGAGGTTAGCAGAGGATAGAAAGGCAGAGAAATCATAGGTTTGTGAGGAGCTTAGTGGATTCTGGCCACAGGACTTGCACACTCTGGAGCAAACCGACAGGGCCAAAGATAGAAGCAAGAAACGCAGAAGTTCCCGTCGAGAAGAGGCTCCCCACTGACCTTTTTGTCATTAGGAATATTATTTCGCGAGCCGACAGACAATGACGATGAACTCTCAGCAGCAGAAGTACAGAAATTTCTCCACCGACAGTCTGGGGAGAGACAGGATGCCCTCAGATGATGGGTACTACCAAGGGATGCTGAAGGCTACGGACGGGAGGAAAGGTACCAGTATGGCTCCGCTCAATTGCAAGCCTTGATCTTGACCCATTACTTTAAAAGTATGTGAAAAGCTGCTGGGCAGGAATACAGTTTTGGGTTTTTTTAATGGGAAGAAGGAAAAGCAGAGCTCCGGTTGGAGAACTTCAGACTTGACTGTTTCACTTGTTGTTCGTTGGAAACCCTTTCACAGGAGCTTGTAGCCTTCTAACACATTCGTCACTTCTTTTTTTTTTTAAGTGGACATGAATACGGGATTCTATTTTGTGAAGTGTGACAGAGTGACTTACATTTTTAAAAAGGAACAGGATACTCCCTCCTTATTTCATCAGCAACTTTCTGTCTTGTCACCAAAGCAAAACTTAATCACAATTTCCCTTGTGTTTCATGAGTATGTTTGGATGTCAGTCACGATAGCAACAGTCTATTTATCTTCTATTGTAATCAAAATGATTAATGAGCAATATTTACATGAAGACACTTCCAATTTTTTCTTTCTTTTTAGAAAAGTTGTGACTGTCTACTGTAAAAACAAAGAATAACAGTAGAAATACCTTTCGTATCTCCAATCATGTTACCTTTTTGTACTTAATGATTTTCCTTCAAGTGTTGACTCCTTCATCTCAGTGATTCATGTTTATATATTGTACGCTTGCATGTGATGCCTGAAGGTTACTCAGCCTCTATAAGCTTTTCTAAGACAGTTTACTTAAAGAAGGCAGAAATGCACCGGTCAGGCCAATTCCGATGTCCAGTTTTCTGGGACATCCAATGAATAGAATAAATTAAGAGGAAAACAAAACGACGGAGGTCCTTTGACAGATTTGAACGCATCAAATCTAGCTTAGGAATTTATTAAGCTCAAAAAAGTACATTTTACGCCAAACTGATGTGTTTATTGATTTTAAAAAAATTATCAGTTTTATATTCACTTGCAATTATTTTTCATTTTATTAAAAAATATCCGATTTTTCAGCTTTTGAACTGACAATTACCAACGATATTGTGTTAGGGTTGAGAGGGGCTTTGCCCTCACATTTCCTTTTGAGATTACAATTTTTTTCCCTCCTTGACAGGAAGTTGAGCCATTGAGGTCACATACCTTTCCTCAGTGCATATAGCTTTGAAAATAAAGTAAGGTTCAAGCTCTAATTGGGAATGAGCAAGGTTTATCTGGAAGACTGTTTCATAAAACATGCATATTTCCTGTCTTGCCAGTGTAGGGGGTGAAAAAAAGCTAATGTAGCCTGTGGGTGTAAATTTTTCTGTTTGTGTTGAATCAGTGTTGTTCGCTTTCATTGCTGGGTGTGTGAAGGCACTCGGGTCACACCCTTTACACTGATAACGCTGAGTGGACTTTGTGTTGTGCCGTTATTCGAATGAAACTGACTTAAACGTCGCTAAAGGAGACCACTCGATGTCTTAGGAAGACATCGAGTGGTAGTTCCTCAAGCTAGCTGTTTTGTGTTTTTTGGCTGTCAAAGATGATTAAATCTGCTTGGTGAAACATTTGAACAGATCTGTCAAGGAGCCAGAAACAGACGCATACCCATAATTGAAAGTCGCAGAAACACACCTAGTGGTTTTCAGTTTTTTTCTTTCTCTTGAACATCCCAACAACAAGTGAAAATGTACATGTTTGTTGTGTTAATGGGTGTGTTCGGCACCTACGTCTTGTTCTTTCTTGTTGGTGGGGAAAAAACTGCTCCCGCTAATAGTTTTCATGCCAAGTTCCAATCCCACAGAGAGTCCTTGCGCTCACCTGAACGCATCGACTTCGAAATCTTTTCATCATCGGGTTTGTTTTGTTTTCTTGTAGTGATGTCACTCAGTGAAACATGAGCTTGTTCTGGACTAATGGGGGTTAATGTGCTGTGATGTAGCCTGAGTCAGATGGTGGCGTACGCAGAAGTACTTTTTCCACCCAGCGAGGGAGTGTTGTAGTTATGGAGACTTATGTCTGTGTCTCTGGTGTCTTCGTTGTGTAATAGTGTTAATGTAAATCTGCACAACTCTCACAGGGGAATGACACTTGCAATATGCCTGCTGCAGGTAGGGGGCATAAAAATAAAAACAGTTCCATACATGCCTGAACTTTCACATGCAGAATGAGAATTATACATCACCAATTTAGATGTTTGTAGATTAGCATTGACATAAGTTGTGAAGGCAAAATCGGAAAATTTGGGTAAGTTGTAACAAAGCTGGTATTATTTGTTATTTTGCAGTGGGTTCTGTTACTTTTAGCCTTAAAACTAATGTGCAGCCTTTTTTAAACGTCCCATGGCAAAAAAAGTTCTAGGTCCTGCATGTCTGTACAGGATTTAAGCTACACTTTATTTGTTAAGTACATGCATGCTAAACCAAAGGACCCATACCAGAAATCTTCAGTATGAATACATTTAGCTTTCCAGATTTGTGTTGTTTATTTTTGATGTATGACCCATGGCGTCTCTGTGTTACAGATGAACGAGATCGAGTACAGAAGAAAACCTTCACAAAATGGGTTAACAAGCATTTGATTAAGGTAAGACCGTCCTCTCCTTTTAGGGACTAAACACACACTAGATGACACATTTTGGCACACACTTGCATTCAGTCATGTTCATTAAGGAGGAAGTTAGCCTCGCTATAAACTGTGGCCATTCAAGTTTCATGAAAGATATCGTCCTGCAGTAGTTTTAAATACAGGTGAATGTCCCTAGACGGGTTTGGTGTTTACTGTACGTCAGCTAGCATTGCAATGTTGTGTGATGGAGATGGGTTGATCAGAATTTTGTGGCCAGTTTCTGACTTTTGTACAGCTGCAGTTTTTTCTATTTGTCACCTGACAATACCGATTTTCGATATTTATACGGGTAACACCAAACAAACTTTGTGAGTGAGCAGTGACTCTCTCACAAAATGTACTTTTAATTTGAAAAAATTTGGAAAATAGCATCTTGTATTAGTGTTTAGCATGGCTAGCTTGACTAAGACAGCAGTCCATGTAAGACTAGGCTCAGACAGATAAATCAGAGCTAATATAATATATTCAGCCATCCTGTTATCTGTTGAGATGTCTGTCTCTTTCTTTTATTACTTCTCCCTGACTTCCTTTTTCGAGCCTCATTGATGCAGAAAATATCCATCTTGTTTTCTTCTTCACCAAGCAACCACTCTTACACTGATGACTGTTGTAGTTATGGAGACTTATGTTTGCTGATCAGAAAAAGATAATACTTTGTAGTTTCTGACTGGCTGGTTACTATGGTGAGGGCTCATGACTCCTGAAAATCAACCAGTTTCACTCACATTCCAGTTGTGTAAATGATAATCAGACGTGATCTTAAGTAGGCTTTCTCACTAGAATTGATTATTACTTAACCAAATTCACACTTAATTAATAATTTTTATTAATGATGTACCAACTAAGCTAAAGAGCAGACTCAGTAGTTTCATCAGGTCTCCTTTGAACAGTGGAGAGAGGTCTTGTATTTCATCTACTTCATCTCTCACCCGTTCAATGTAAACATCCGCTGTAAATAATGTTGCCAACATCCTTCCTCCTACTTGTATAAATACAGGCTGACTAGTCAGCTTTTGTCTCACACTCAGACACTCGCATTTCACCGTGACGGCGAGGCTCACTAGGAGTCCAGCCTGTCATCAGCTGAGGGGCTGTGTAAACCTTCCATCCGCCTCCGACCAATCACCTTCCTCATTCTATTCCCAGCCTGTGGTCTTAAAGCCCACCAGGGAACCATTCATTCACAGAAAGAGAACGGGTCAAAAGAGGAATCGAGGGAGACCCTACGCCGTACCCTGGAACCCCTCATTAGTGTTGAAACTCTAGCCTTTTTGACACACAGGCCCTCCCTCAGAGCACTTAAAATATTGCTTGGTTCACCTTAATTTCAGGGAACTCCCACTGGCAGCAGTACATTCACAGCTTTGTGTCTCCACACTGTGTTCAGCTCATAGACATTGGGCCATTCATTTGCTTAAAATGAAACCAAAGGAAAACAGGAGGCCTTTTTCCATGAATGAGCACCTCTGGCACGGTCGGCGATGACTGTTAGAGAGCTAATTTTGGACTATGTCTTTGTTTCTCTTGACTGTTCTCTGTGAATGTTGGGTCAAACACATCTGGTCTCAGTTAACTACCGCTAGAAAGGCGGATTCTGTTCTCACTCTAAAGCTCATGATTGAAGCTCACAGTAGCACATGTGCTGCCCAGACTCCTGGGTCTGGTATCCTAGTTACCATCATACCCTGTTTAAGCTCAATGGCACGAACTGAGAATTTTGTAAGTATTCACATAGGCAGGTGAAAAAAAAAAAAAAAAAAGTCTGTTAAAACCTTCACTCATTCTGTTCTTAACGTACTTTTAATGAGATACTAGTGAGAGGGTTCAAGTTGCAGGAATTTTCTCCAGCTTGGTAGATACTGTAACAACATTGTGCTGCACACGGTCAGTCATTTGGGTGAGAGATTGCTAATATGCGTTTAGCTGTTTGTAAAAATACTTTCGGTCACAAAAAAAGTCCACACCGTGACCGGAAAGGTGGAGAACCCATTGGTCCTGCTTGGGCAACGCTGCTTTAAATCAACAAATTCAAATAGTTCCTTCTCTGTTTGAAAAAAGAGCAACTACAAGATGAAAGACCTTTTTCTAGATCTTCCTGTGTAAAGGCAGAGATGCCGAAAAACCATGGAATCTTTCCTCAGTGTCATCATACCAGAAGATTCTCACAGCCTCACAAGTTGCCATGTGCAGTAAATAGAAGGTCAAACACAGAAAAAAACATGGTGGAATGTGGTATGGAAAGTATTAACTTTAAAGACCCCTCGCTGAGGTTAAACTGATTTAATGACTTAATAGTCTGCTTGAAGGGCAGCAGACTAGAACCTACCTGGTTTGTGAAAAGCTGTAAAAGGCCACGGAGTGTTGTTCCCTGCTCAGTAAATCTCTTCAACTTGCACCAGGGAAGCCTGGAATGTCGGCACAGCTGCAGAATGTGAAAATGTTTCTGTGCAGACTCCTCCTGGGCTTTTCAGGTCCGAACAGAACACAAAAATAATAGAAAGCTATGTTGGAGTGAAAAAAAGGTGGAGTCTTCATCTTAGGAAAAAAAACATATGAAACAAGGTGAATCAGACCATAAAAAGATACAAAGGCTCTTTAGAGGTTTTACAGATACGTTCTGACAAACATTGCAGTTTGTAAAACAGTCTGCTATCTTTCAGCACTAAATGTTCGGGTAATCTCCTGGATATACATTTACAGGGGCTTCAGAACAGAGTGCTGTAATTGCCAGGTGGTGATAGATGACTCTTTATTACATACTGCAGTCATACATACTTTTCCACAAAATACAAGCTGTTATATATGAAGTGTGTTTTTTGGCATCTGATCTCATATTCAGTTATAGTTTTATAAAATATTTCTGTTTGGTAGGATTATTTTAAAAAGCAGTAAAAATGTGCATATTTCACAGTAACGTGAAGTATACTCAATGATTGTGTAAACAATGACCCCTAGTGGCCATACTGCGTATAGCAGGGATTATCTGTCTAGTTCGTTAGCTAGCTGTGTTGCTAATTTCTAACTTATAACTTTCTTTGTATTTCATGGTCTGTCTTCACTAAGCCTGGGAGGGCAGAGGTAGGTTGACAGCATGCTGAAATAAGACTGTGTGTTTCTTCAGTGTCTGTGTGGCATGGAAGGACACCCTCCCCCAGCTTTCAACCACTGGTTCCAAAACAGTCACGTTTTTTTTTTTTTTTTTTTTTTTTTTTTTTTTTTTTGCTGTGTTGCTTCACTTCCCGGTTGCAGCTGTACCACAAACTGTTAGTAACTGTTAGTAGTAGTGACAAATACCTACTGTTAATTTCTTCTAAATGTTGTCAAAACTGTTTCTTTTGGTTGCGATTCACCATTTTACCACTTAAAGTGGACTTTTGTTTTTGTTTTCAATCATATGTGTAACTTTTTTGAGCGTTGGCAGCTGCTAGCATCTGGAGCTGCAGTCAGGCTTGGCTCCTCAAGGCTATGCATTCCTAACCAGCGTAGAGGTGTGCTAGTCACAAAGCACTGCTGGATACTGTTGCTGCTGCTTTACTTTTCTTTTTGTTTTTTTGTTTTTCTTTGCCCCCCACCTCCCCACCCTTCTTTGAGTCAAAAACTGTATCAAGTGTCAAACACATTGAACAGAATTAAATTTACAAAGTTCGTGTAAAAGAAATCATAAAGTGTATTCCAAACAACTGAAAGTGGATAATGCTCTATGTAACTCGTACAGTATATGTAATGTAACCTCTAGGTAAAGCGGAATCGAAAAGGTTTTGTAGGATGTGTGGAAAAATTCCATTCATACAAAAATGTAGCATTGACTTGTTCACAATGTCGTCTAATATTGAACAGTGCAGATAGAGTGTATGCCAGCTACTTGAAGTGACTTTCCTGGCAGGGTTGTGACCCCTTCTTTCGAGGGCACACGATAAATATTACACATATTTCGTAGAGGAGACAGGGTCCTCACTGCTGGCAAGTTGAGCAGAAGCTTGATAGCAGCTTAAGCTGTTTCTCGGTGTTTGCGTACCCTTGTGACATGTTCTCTTTTTTCCTTTTTCCCCCGGCAGGCACAGCGTCAAGTGACAGATCTGTATGAAGATCTTCGGGATGGACATAACCTGATCTCGTTGTTGGAGGTCCTCTCGGGAGAAACTCTGGTAAGTTTTCAGTGTTTGCATTGAGGCGCTGCCAAAAAGAAAATTGTGCTTGAACGCTGCGTATTTTTTAGCTCAGCAATGCTTCACAATTTAACTTAATCCTGATTTGTTAGATAGGAGGCAATTATTTAATCTGGGATTTGTGCCCTCTGGGAACAAATCACCACAAATCCATCATCTATCAGATGCCAAAGAACCATTTGTAGATTTGCAAACGCCTCTTATTTTCTCTATTTTACCTATTTTGTTTTGGTTGATCTTTTGATATATTTTTGGATGTTTCTACATTGATTAAATCGAGCAACAGGCAGTTTTTCTTTCATCCTTTTGTTATTATTTTTTGCCTTGAGCTTCAGATCCGTACAGTTTCTCTGCTAACAGCTGCTGTACTTCATCGCTACTAACATCTGCTCCAGCTCTACCCATCTTCTGAATGCCTTCGAAACTGTGACATATTAATAGCACCGTTCTGGTCTGTGTGTACGTCTGTGAAAAGTTCTCCAATATGATCCACAGTTCTATTCTACACCCCCTACCTTTTCCTCTTTCTTCTCTTTCTTCTTCCATTGTCCTTCCCTTTAACCTCTGTTCTGATCTTTGCTGTTTGGCCTTCGCCTGCTTTCCGTCACATTTCGCTTGCTAGCCGAGGGAGAAAGACATGGTCAGGAGCGTTCGGCTGGTGAGTGGCTTTGGAACTTATGGTTTGTCCCCCTGTTATGATTTCACCTGCCATGTGTCACTGAGTTGGCTGTTGCATGGCATCCATAGAACTCCACTATGGAAATTTATCCTTGTGTGGATCTCTTAAGTTTCTTTCATTGGCTTTTCAGTATCTCACTGATGGGGAGGGGTTAAAAATGTACTGATGGTAAATGTACCGTACCCTGATTTTTGTAAAGCGGTGGCCTTCCATAAGTGGTTTTAGCCAATTCGTCAACATGACAATGCTGTGTGAGACCGCAGTCGCGATACAAACAGGTTTAGAGAGTAGACATTAATCTGGCTAATCATATGTTGGTGATAATCAAAGATATAAAATACTTATATTCATCTATGATGTACAAGATATTGTACAACCTCAATCTTACCTGGGGGTGCATCGATAAATTGGCCGGCTTATATATCCGCCCAGATTACATTAATTTTTGTTGATCTGTGATCGGCTGATACTCTTATCTAGCGATGTTATCTACCTCTGCAAAGGTATGAAAATCAGCGGCTGTCTCTTTTTGCTCTGCTGTGGGCTGATTGACAGATACACTCACCAGGCCACTTGTGTAGTAAACAACTGTTGTCAGCATAGCAACTTCGATGCTAAATTTGACAAATTTTCAGACAAAAAAATTCGGCATAAATTCAAAATCGTAACGTCAGTGCTTTTAGAGAGCCGTAATCAGCTAGAAAACTGCTGATTTTAATTTTAACGTCTTAACATGAGTTTTCCAACAGTCTCTCAACACCTTCCAATCAGCCATGCTGCAAAACATTCTGCCTGCCTGCTGCTGTCTGAAAGTCTCTCCTTCACTTACCCACAGGCTATCTGAACTGCAGACTTGTCCTAGAAAATGTGGTTTTCTTTTAAATATCGTCCTGCTTTTCTTTGACTTTAGTTTAACTAGCTCAATTTGAGTTTACTCCCCTCAGCAAATGCTTCCACTTTGAAGAGTGTTATTAACAGTACAACCTGATTACTCTTATTTGGTGCCACAGCAGATCAGAGTCATGGTCAAGACCAGTGAAACGGAAAATCGTCCGGTTCCAATCACCGGCTAAATTTTCAGTGCATTTCTAGGAAAACTGAAATGTTTTTTGTTTCTTTTTTAAATAAGGTGGTTGTCTTTATTCAGCAATACATCACTATTCTAATACATATTGCACAGACTGGAGCTTTAAACTAATTTACCAAAAGTAGGTATAACCCATGGATTATGTGGTATGAGCTACCATTCTGGGGTAGCTAAATCAGTTCATCCACTTTGTTGCTTACTGATGGAAAAACCTTGTTTTTTTATTTTTTATTTTATTTGCCATTTTATTTAACTTTGCATTATCTCATCATTTTTTGTCAAACGTTATACTCGTTTTACCACTAATCTGACTTATTTTGCTGATGTAACTCATTTCTTCTTTCTGTGGTTTCTTGCTCCTTTCCAGCCCAGAGAGAAAGGACGGATGCGCTTCCACAAACTCCAGAATGTACAGATAGCTCTGGACTTCCTGAAACACCGGCAGGTACGATGTTTAAATGAGCTGTTTCGCTGTGCCTGACGCCACGGCCGGCGGTCGTTCGAATGACCGTGTCCTTTGTGTTTCGACAGGTCAAGCTGGTGAACATCAGAAATGACGACATAGCGGACGGGAACCCCAAGCTGACACTGGGGTTAATATGGACCATCATCCTCCACTTCCAGGTCTCCTCATCTGTCAGTGTTATGTTCCATTTTTATTATTACTCTTACCCTGTCTCTCTGGGATCTGAGCTGCTGCTGCTGCTTCTCCATCTCCTTGGAACCAATCAGTGGGGGACTTTGCCTTCTCATCAAGACACATTCACTCTTCTCATATTCCATGAAGTAACACAGACTAACTTTGCTGAATCGCAACTGATGAAGGAAACAGCACACCATTAGGGCGTGCCGGCATTAGTCACTCTCCCTTTTTTCCCCCGATGGGATGGTGTGTCACAGGGAGTATCCTAATTGTTGGCTTACTTCTCTGCCAGTCCACACCCCAAATGTCCAGGAGCTATTGTAAATCCCTGGGCTTCAGACTCACAGTAGTGTCCCACCACCCACTGAAAGCTCAGTTTGGGTTTACATTTCACAAAATAAAGGACAGGTGATAGACAAGCCGATGTGATTATTTAGTGATTTCATCAGCTGTGTCCCTTTGATACGGCGTCTTTATGCTTTTATACAATAGTGAATAGCAGGAGGCAGCCGGGATGTGGTTTCTGGTGAGTCATAGAGAAATGAAACCACCCTGGAATCAAATAATAATTGGAGTATTTAATAAAATCATTTATTAAATACAGAAGAAAAGATGAACAGTAGCAAATTAGACAGGTGGGTACGCCAAATCAGGTTAAAATTATCTTCTGTGAAGAATTTTCTTTTTTTTTTTAATTGTAAATACTTCTTATGGACTTGGAGACTCACTGCCAGCCGTGGTTCATCTTTTCTATGCCCAAAGTTCCCAAATGTAAACTAATCTGGATCCCAGAGACAGAGTAACAACAGAACAAGCAAAAATCCTCAAAAGTTCTGTAAACCAGTAGTTTCAACCTCGTTTTGTTTCAGCTTGGTAAAAATGTGGAAAAAAAAACTCAAATAATTTCAGATTTCAGAACATATTTATCTTAAGCTTTTGTTGTTGTTGTAAATCTTCTAGTTCTAATAAACTTATTATTTGTATATAAATCCATAATTCCCAGAGGTGATAATGAACAATAACAATCCTGCCGACAAAATCGACAAAACAAAATCAACTCTGGTGGTGGTCGGTAGTTCCATGTAATTGGATCTTTTGGTTTCCACTAATTACTATATTTATTCCTTTACACACATTATCCCGAATCTCTCCCTTTTCTATAGACTTAAATTTTTTATTTGTTTTCTGCATGCCTGACGTCAGATCTCAGACATTCAGGTCAACGGCCAGTCGGAAGACATGACCGCCAAGGAGAAGCTGCTGCTCTGGTCCCAGAGGATGACGGACGGCTACCAGGGCATCCGCTGCGACAACTTCACCACCAGCTGGAGGGACGGCAAGCTCTTCAACGCCGTCATCCATAAGCACTAGTGAGTGTGGAAAGCTGATCCCTGCCTTAATACCAACCATCTCGTTCGAGTGAGATCTGGTGCAAGCACGGACAGGAAAGTCTGCTGCGGATTGCTGCACTAGCACGCTCTCTGTTGGTTTATGCTTAATAAATGTACCCTGTGGCAGTAGAAAACTGACAAATCAACAGGAGTATCTCATCACACTTTAGTTTAATTTAATACTGAGGGCAGTTCGGCAGGAGGGAGTGCTTGGAACGCTTTCAGGTGTCAGATTACCCTTCCTTGCCGGTTAAAACCTGCTCCCGTCTTCAATCTCAACAATTCATGCATAACAACTGTGACCTGGCTGCTTTATGGCGCCGAGGTCAATGCATGGTTAGGACAGACGGTTAGCACTGTCGTGCATCTTTACCAATAGATGGTCTGCTTTACGTTATGCGCTCCTACTGAAATGGAAACAGAGAGCTGTAAAATAGGTGTTCTGGTTTTACTTTCCAAATTTCTCCTTCTGATCCGTCTCTTGTTGCAGCACTTGAGACTGCTTAGTCTCCTGCTGCCTTAATGAAATGCTGGTTTAAGTGTTTAAGCCTTTAGGGCTTAGGTAATAGCAGGGGATCTTGGCAGTGAGTAATTCTCCACCGCCTTTGGTGTTCTGTTAATAACCCTGAATTAAAAAAGAGTAAAACACCTAGGGTTTTACTAAAAATCCCGAGTTCTTGATGTTGTACCTTAAATAAGGTGACTCATGTGTAGGTGTTGTTGACTTTTTTAGACTTAAATGGAGGTTGCTTTGCTTGTTTACATCCTGGGAGGTGAATGCGCATCTTTTTTTCTCAGGAGGATTTTGCAGTGAATCTATGCGCAAGAGGGGAGAAAAGCGGGATTACATGAGATGGATGTTTTTGTTTCTGCCGAGCATTTACGATTTGAACGGAAAGTATACCTGCAGGGGCAAGTTTCCTGAAGATTAAACCAAACTTCAGGTTTTTTCTTTTCTGTATTAGACGCTCTTTGCTGCTTTTCATAAAGACCAGGGGTGTGGTGTATGGGCGTAACTGTAGAGGGCTCTGAAACCTGTGGCGCTGATTTGGTCTGAGGCAGAAGTCAGTCATACCGCTGCAGCACTGAAGATTCTCTTGACTTTATGTCCAAGATTCCAACCTGGAGATCTGCTGATAAGGTCAAGGTTCACATTGTTGAGCTGGAACTTAAGAGCAGTAACTTGATTGGGCCACTAGGAGCTTTTTTCAGAAGATTCAAGAGGACATTCAGAAGACCATGGACTCCTGGGACAATACAGGATGGATTTTTGAGCAATGACCAAACCTATTGTAGGGTTTGTTTTTTTTTTTGTTTTTTTTCACGGAGCACATGCAGCTGTAACTAGATCCTCTTCTCTACAGTCTTTTTGATTGAGGACCAGCCTGCAGATTATTAACATGCTCAGTCTGAAAAAGAAGTCTAAGCAGAGGAAGGGGAGTTCTGGCATCTTCCGAGGGGTGTCAAGATCCGTCGGCGATGTGGACGACACTCGGGTGGTCATGTTGTGCGAGGACATCCCATCGGAGGAGTCCTCCTGGGACTCCGGACGGGGTTCCCACTGCTCAGGGGCCCGCTCTGGCAGCGAAGAATGCAACCAAAGATGGAGGAGTCAAAGCTTTCAAGAGAAAGGACGAATGGCCCCGAGCTTGAGCTGCTCCTCCAGACCTACCAAACAGTATTCTGTCAGAGAAGTCCGCCATGTAGATCCGGCCGCTACTATGTATGGACAAATTGCTGGCCACTCCACGCTATGCATCAGAGAGCCGTATGAGTTTCAGTCTGCTTTGGTTTCCAGTAGATATGTATTTGAAAAATTAACATTGGAGGTTTAATAAAATACGGTGTAGTCATATATCATTGTCATTTAAAGCTGCGGGGTTGTTACCTGGGGACGCATGACTGTAAGGGTGAGGTTATGCAATGCATTCAATCACCCTCCTCTGCACTCGAGAGTCTTGAACTTTTGTCTCCTGGTGCAGTCAAGCCGTGGCTGGTCGCTGACTTAGAAATGTGTCAGCTCTGATTCTGTTAGCTGCTCAATAAATTACATTCCATCTATAGATGCTCTGACATGTGCCAGGAAGAGTCAAACAGCCAGAGGACAAAAAAAGGCAGGTGCTCGCGTAGGGTTCTCAGAAAGAGAACAGGTGGGCTGTTCTTACAGCATTTAGCCATGGGCACAAAGTCCCTAGAATGCTATCTGAAGGAATAGTTAGATGTGTAATGGATTTTGCATTTGTTACAAGGCTTAATTCTCTCACTGAAGTTGCATCACAATGGGGTGGTGTGTAATAAATCAAAATGTGGTATTCCTCAAGATTTGTCAGCAATAGAAAAATCTCTTCTTTTCTTTTCTGTTCACCAGCCCCAGACTCATCGACATGGGCAAAGTGTACCGACAGACCAACCTGGAAAACCTGGAGCAGGCCTTTAACGTGGCCGAAAGAGACCTGGGAGTGACCCGCCTCCTGGACCCCGAAGGTACGACCGGCCGCCTTCCGTTTTAACCCAAAGAGGAGCGTCTTTTGTTGAACGGCGTCAAACGTAGTGTTCCTCCTGACCTTTCAGATGTCGACGTTCCGCATCCTGACGAGAAGTCCATCATCACTTACGTTTCATCTCTGTATGACGTCATGCCTCGAGTCGATGTCCATGATGGCGCCAGAGCGAATGTAAGCACAACGGGAACGTCAGCAAACACTTTCCATGAAGCTATTGGCTGATTAATGGAGATGATTTATCATTTTTCCTTTACAGTACCTTGCTAAAGCTTTTTATACCCTTTCAAAATTTTCACATTTTGTCCTTCTTATAACCACAATCTTGATTATATGTTAGTAGGACTTCATGTAACATCAAAAAAGAAGGTTTTTTGCTTCATCTAACATGCATGATGCTGATGTGCCTCAAAATGCTTTAAAAAGGTTTTGTACGTTTTAGGGGTGAACAGATAAATGGCCCAGATTACCTTAATTTTTTGAAATTGGCGAATGGCCAACGCCTACCTGTGAAACTGATCGTGTCCACGGATCTCATGCACTTCCTCAAAAGCTCTGAAAATCAGCCACTCTCTCTTGCTCTGCCATTACAGAGGACTGACTGATGGTCACCTCTGCATGTGAGCTTTACTGTTGCCAACTTAGCAACTTTGTCGCAATATTTATCGACTTTTCCTACAAAAAAAATCTGTATCAGCCAAATGTAGGTAAGGCTTTTTAAAAATCAGTGGTCGGCCAGAATACTTTAATCGGTGCACAGCCCTTGTACATTCCCTAGTTCAAACAGAAATCCAGCTCTAAAATGCTTTTAGCTAAAGGACGATTTTGACAGCGAAAAAACCCCCATCTCATCTGAGAAAGTTTTTAAAAAATCTGCTGCCTTGACTCTCTTCCCATTGTCTCTCCCTTCGACGGCCTCCTCCCCTCAACACAAGACGTGGATTGTTGCCACCTAATTGAATTCAGGGTGGTGTGTTAGCGACCCAAAATGGACTCTCGGCAGCATAAGAGCCCTCCTGTTCGCTGTTGTCAAACTCTCATGCCTCCTTTCTGCTTCGCTGGCCGCAGGACCTGGAGCTGCGCTGGCAGGAATATTACGAGCGGGTGACCCTCCTGCTCCAGTGGATCCGCCACCATGTCACCATCTTCGAGGAGAGGAAATTCCCTGGCAGCTACGAGGAGATAGAGGTGAGCTCCAAATCCCGCCGACTGTTCCAGGAAAGCTTCCCGTTTAGACAACTTTAAAGAACTTGTGCGCGATAATTGAGAATGGGGGTGAGAATAGTTTTGGCAGTCATCCAATGTTGGATCAAAGAACGCACATAAATGACGTTCGGATAAAGACAGCTGTAGTTGAGGTATTGTGTTGTGGGTGGGGCAGAACGAGTGTTGAGTAAATACAGCTAAAATCTTTAATTTCATCCCTCACCCTGCCACTCCCTTGTCAGCGCGGCTAAACCAAAGGATTATTTTGTGTCAGGAATTCATTTATTACCAGGCTTCATTAAAAGCAATAGATTTTTAGCAGTGGAAACGCTCTTTAAAAGCAGCCCACAGCATGCTGGACAGGGTTTTTTTGGTCCCTCTTCAAAGGTTGTGAATTGACGTGACTCTGTTATAGGTTTGATTGAATTTACACCAGTCATGGGAACACGTCCTTTCAGAAGAGGCCAGGAGCTGCATGTGATGTGTTTGATTTACTCATCTGTTGAAGGGATTCAGGCGCTTTCATTGGAGAATGGTGGAACAATTTAACAACACAGCCAGCATATAACCACGAAAAGCTAACTCTGTAAAGTGGGGGTGGAGTTCAAAAGGTTAAATCTAGATAAGGTCAAAGGTTAGGAAGCACTTTTTTTCATTTAACCTGTCTGGCCAACAGTTGTTTATGGCTCCATCTCTGCGAGAAAAAAAAAAATCCCCCTTTTGAATAAAACATAAAAGTCTCATTTTTTGATTATGGTTTCCTTGGATAAAACCTTTTAAAACTACTTTTTAAAATAAATAATTCAGCGTACTGTACTGTTTGATAACTAGAATCAATTGAAATGAATGTCTGATTGAACTGAAATTATTTTTTGTAAAGTGCCTTGAGAGACGGCATTTGTTGTGAATTGGTCCTGTATAAATACAACTGAAATTAAAATTGAAAACATAAATGTCTTTAGGGGAAAAAGAACAAAAAATAGTAATAGATGGAGGAAAAAATTATGGAAGTGTCTAATTGTAAAATTGCCTTTTTCAGCTTCTTTGGCGCCAGTTCTTGAAGTTCAAGGAGGCGGAGCTGCCAGTGAAGGAGTCCGACAAGAGCCACTCCAAACACATCTACCAGACCTTTGAGGTAAGCCAGTTATTATTCGTTTCTTCTACTCTTGTCTGTTCTACACAATGCGTTTTATCCATGAATGTGATAATATAATGTCTACGTCTCCACAGAGTGCAGTACATGCCGGCCAGGTTAAGGTACCGCCCGGCTACCACCCCATCGACGTGGAGAAGGAGTGGGGGCGGCTTCACGTGGCCATACTAGAGAGAGAACGACTGCTCAGGATTGAGTTTGAGAGGTTAGAGATTCACGTTGTACGTCTGTAGGAGAGAAATAACAAATCAGAGCAGTATTGGAAGGAAGTAAAATTAGACTGAAGATACACCAGCGGCTCCAGAAGGTTTACCAAGGAGTGGCACCCTAAAAACGAAAAGCTACAATGAAATATTTAGGTATTTTTAAGTTTTCTGTTGCCAAGATACTTAAAAATGGTCTCAAAACAATAATATTGTTTATAGTAATAACTTCTGGGACAATCTATCGTCCAAATTGGTGATTGTGATGCACCTACAACCTAGTCTGTAAGTTAATGTTTTAAATTGCTCTGCACCAAAAGTTTTCTGATTTTATTTGTTTACATAGTATATGGAGGGGAGAGCAAGGACCTTCAAGTTTATAAAGTTGACCTCTATCCTCATTAGTCCCCCCACATCCCACTAGATTGGAGAACAAACAGTGAACCTAACTGGATAAGTAGAGTTCAGAAAAGGCCTTTGCTATGTTGTTTGGTTTGGAAACAGCGATAAGATGTCTGGGAGAAAGACCGAAAGACTTAAATTAACTTTGATTTATAACTTCGCTGTTACTAAATTAGCTTGTTTGCTTCGATGATTATTGTCTCAAAAGAATGTTGTTGCCACTTACTTCCCGGCATCAGGTATTTTAATGAAAGACCTGCTTTTCTCATGTTGTTGTCTGGCTGCTGCGACTAAAAAAAGAAATGGATTTAATTCAGTCTAATCATAGAGGAGGTCAGATGATAGTTTATAATCAGGTGTAGTTAGCTTTATTGTAACTTCATGACTTCTGAACGTCATAAAATGTTTCACTATTTGTTTGTTTTTTATATTGTACTATCGTGATCTTATCCAGACTGGAGAGGCTGCAGAGGATTTTCAGTAAAGTCCAGATGGAGTCCGGGTTGTGTGACGAACATCTCAGTCATCTGGATGGCCTCCTGCAGAAGGTTTGTGTGTTTTACAACTTAGTGGGGGGAAAAAAAACAGTAGACAAAAAATAGTTCGACCACATGACGATCGGATCATGCCGAAGTCATTTTTGCTGTTTGCCAAATACTTCAAGTGGTTGATTCATTGTTTAAAAACCATAGAGCGTAGGAAAACAGAATATGTTTCTTTATGCGAAGAAAACAAAAACACTTGTGTTGAAGAGCTGATGATTCGAGCTTCTGTTGCTTCTCTTCCCGTTCAGGACATCGCTCTGCTGAATGCAGGGAAACCAGCTCAGCACACGGCAGAGGTGGACAGGGAGCTGGACAAGGCGGAAAGCACCATCCGCCTGCTCTTTAACGATGTCCAGATGCTCAAGGATGGGCGCCACCCTCAGGCGGAACAGATGTACCGCAGGTGACTTACATCACCCCTCCCCTTTGAAGAAAAATTATTTTGAGTCAAGAATTTTGAGTTAATTAAGCTCAGTTCACCAACAGCTGACCCCTTTTCTTTAAACTTTCTTAGAGTTTACCGTATTCATGAGCGGCTGGTGAACCTGCGCAGCGACTACAACCTCCGCCTGAAGGCGCCCGCGGCTAAGGTCCAGTCCATGCAGACCCAGCAGACGACCAGCGCCAAGGTGCGGCCGGAGCTGGACGACGTGACGCTGCGCTACGTCCAAGATCTTCTGGCCTGGGTGGAAGAGAACCAGCGGCGCATCGATAAGTCAGAGTGGGGATCAGATCTGCCCTCTGTGGAGTCTCAGCTGGGCAGCCACAGAGGTCTGCATCAAACCGTGGAGGACTTCAAGTCCAAGATCGAACGGGCCAAGTCCGATGAGGTACTGAATGCTTAAGGTGACCTTAATCGGTTTTCACACATACACTGCCTCTCACTAGATTATTTTCTTTTTTCATTTTCCTGCACTACAGAGCCAGTTATCACCGGTCAGCAAAGGGACGTACAGAGAATACCTGGGGAAACTGGACCTCCAGTACGGCAAACTGCTGGTGAATAGCTTATTTTAAACATATATTTGTTGTATTATTACATCCAGATTTATTTCTAAACTTACTCAAACCCAACGTTTTTTTTTTGTGTCCCAGAACTCCTCCAAGTCCCGCCTGAGGAACCTGGACTCTCTGCACGCCTTTGTCGTCGCAGCAACCAAAGAGCTAATGTGGCTGAACGACAAAGAAGAGGAAGAGGTCAATTACGACTGGAGCGACAGAAACACCAACATGACGGTGAAGAAAGAAAACTACTCCGTAAGTGGAAACCGGAAAAAGCAAACGTTGCTAATCGTGAATCTAATTCGACGTAGAAGTAAATCCTTCTAACTGCGTGATTTGGACGTTTACAAGGGCCTGATGCGAGAGCTGGAGCAAAGAGAGAAGAAGGTTAACGACATCCAGGCTATGGGAGACAAACTGGTCAGAGACGGACATCCCGGGAAGAAGACTGTGGAGGTGCTGACAGCATGCTGAAAACTGTTTTCTACTGCTTACACTTAGCCAGTCAGAGGCTTACAACAAGCAAGATAAAAAGAGCTATAACCTATGTCGCTTGCCTAGAGTACATTTTATCAAAAATACTCTTAGACTTCTGTAACAAATGAAAAAGGACAAAAATAACTACAAGTAACTTTTCAGCAAGGTATAGTCACTTTTTAAAGTCAGTTACTCCTTAATGTTGATGAAAAGTACTAGTTTGAGTACTGGTTAGTTTTTTTCACTTACAACATGTTTTACATGAAGTGAAACCTGAACATTTTTATCAATATAAAGGAATAATTTATTCTTAAATCATCAATTATGAGTTATTTTTGTCTTATTTGAAGTATACTAAGACATTTGCACCAGAAACTAAACAAAAATGTTTAGTTTCTGGTGCAACTAAACAAGACGTCTTACCAACGTCTTGGTAAGACGTTGGGATTTTTCAGTGCAGGTTGAATAAAGTTGAAGAAAATGTTGTCCAAGCTAACAAACTGTCATCATAATGTCTTGCCAGGCCTTCACAGCTGCTCTGCAGACTCAGTGGAGCTGGATCCTGCAGCTGTGCTGCTGCGTCGAAGCTCACCTTAAAGAAAACACGGCTTATTACCAGGTGGGGATGAAATTTAATCACTCACCGCAGTCTTAAATCAGACTCTAGCCGTGCTCTCGTGAAGTTTGTGACCGTCGTGCCGTCTCCTGTCGCCACAGTTCTTCGCTGATGTTAAGGAAGCGCAGGACAAGATGAAGAAGATGCAAGAGAGCATGAAGAAGAAATACAGCTGCGACCGCTCTACAACCGCTACCCGCCTGGAGGATCTGCTGCAGGATGCCTTGGTGGGAACACGCTAATGCTCATGAGTCATGGATACTTCACATAGTGATTGGTAGTCGGAGAAAAACAAATAGACACAGAGCCTTTTATTTTGTGTTTTTCTGCTCCAAACAGGAGGAAAAGGAACAGATGAATGAATTTAAGACTTTGCTCAACGGCCTGAACAAGAGGTCCAGGTCTATTATCCAGCTGAAACCCCGTAATCCCACCACCCCCATTAAGGGAAAGACTCCTATTCAAGCTGTCTGTGACTTCAAGCAGCAGGAGGTGAGATTCTTCAATCCAGATACGAGCCTCAGGTTCAGACGCATCACTGCGGCCGAATTTTAATCCGCCTGATTTAATGTGGTTCAGATCACGGTCCATAAAGGAGAAGAGTGTGCTCTGCTCAACAACTCCCAGCCCTTCAAGTGGAAAGTGTTAAACCGCTCCGGGAACGAAGCAGTGGTTCCTTCTGTCTGCTTCCTTGTCCCTCCGGTCAATAAGGAGGCGGTGGACAGCGTGTCGAGGTAAAAAAACAAAAAACAAAACAAAAGCAATAAAACCAGAAGCAGACAAGAGACATTTTTTGAAGGATGCCTCTTTGCTGCTTATGTTTAACCTCATTTTTACGTCTACTCCTGCTTTAGTCTGGATTCAAATCTTCAGCAGATGTCCTCCATGTGGCAGATGCTTCACATTAACTTGAAGAGTCTGCTGTCATGGCAGTACCTGACCAGAGATTTCACACAGATACGCTCCTGGAACATCGCCATGGTCGGTTTTAAAATTTTTTTGGTGTTTTTTTCTTTGGTCGAATCAACTCAAAAATGTTTAGAATGTAATTTTTTTTTTTTTTCAGGGTTTCAGATCATGTTGTATTTTGAAAAAGAGTGCAGATTCTAAATTAAACCTTTAAATGGGTTTTTGTTTGGCTACAAGTCTGAAGCTGTGGCTTGGATGCTAACGTTAGCGCTGTTCTTTGCTCTAAGCACAACACTGAGAACTCTAATTATCAATTGAGAGAACAAGCTAAAAAGAAGTACAAGACTCATTCATAGCACAGAAGTTTGATTTTTTTTTTTCTTTTTGAGTGTTTCTTCCACCCACTGATGGCATGCCGCCCTGGGTATTGAGCCGTAGTTCATTATAAATGGAGTGTTGTTTTTTCTTGTTTACTTCATTCATTTACCGTTTAAAATGAACATGTCACATGTCTACCTCTTCTCTCAAAAGTCAGTTATAACACAAGCAAAATACATTCAGCCATCCACATAGATGCATCTTTACACAAAAAACAGGAAAATTAGGCTATTAGGATCCTTTTATCAGAAATCACATCTCAGTTTTTTTATATCTGCAGTTAAAAACCATGAAACCAGAAGAGTACCGGCTGGTCATGAGAAACCTGGAGGCCCACTATCAAGACTTCATTCGGGACAGCCAGGACTCCCAGCTTTTCAGCCCTGACGACCGCATGCAGGTGGAGGATGACTACAACAAAGTCAGCCAGCATTTTGACAACCTGCTTCTCTCCATGGAGAAAGGTAAAACTGCCTTTGCTTTCAGAGAAACGAGACAATCTCTGGATTTTATGCAACACTTTTACAGTGGAAAAAAAAAAACAAACAAAATTGTCAATTCGCCTTTCAGGAGAATTTCAGGTTGTTAGGCAGAAAGGTGAGTGGTGCAGGCTTAGACAAAGCTGCTGCAAACCAAGCTGATTTAAACGCTTTCCAGTTTTGGATGGATGACCAGACAGAAGCATTAGCATGTAGACTAGTGTCTCGTTTGACTGCATGTTGTTTTGGCTCCCAGGCTGCCACACCAAATGCATTTCACATGCTGTGAACACTATGTAGTGCTTTTTCTCACGCAGCCGTAAAATGCCTTCCAGAAGTACTCATACCTCTAAACGTTTTTTTCAGTTTTGTACGTTGCTAGAAGAAAGTGTTTGTTAGAGTTGCGTCGCTAGCCAGCATGTGCACATCTTCATGCGTGAGCTTGAAGTTTCACATGCACGAATTACGCCGGTCACTCAGCCAGATGAGGATGAACGACTGCCGCCTTGTTGCACATAAGTGCCATACGATATCAATAAAAAGTTTCTAAATTAACGTTTAAAAAAAAATTGCTCCCTTTATACCTTCCTGAATAATAAAACCTGGAAATCTAAGAATATTGAGACATGTTTAGCTTCAGACAGTAAAACATTTTCTTTTTGAAAACTTGCATAGAGTGGCGGTTTTTGATATGGGCGGTTGCCCAGGGCGGCATCAGAAAGAGGTGGAGCTCCCAAGAACTAGAAAATTAAATATGTCTGATTAGCTTGAGAATAAGATTAAATTTATCTTCCTAGCTGGACAGGCGGAACTACAACAGCATAATTTAGATTGTAAAAAAGCTCAATAACCATGTATTTGTTGCCTTTCTTAACAATTATGTGATCATTTTTGTTCTTCAGTCAGTTAAAATCACAATAAAATGCATTGAGCCTTGTGGTGCTAATTTGACAAATAGATATTAAAAAAGTAGAGGTATGAATATTTCACCTTTGTAAGGTACTGTGTGTACGGTTTTTGATACATGCAACATAGTGTGTGTGATATAGATAATTGTGTTTTTGAGACTTGACAAAAACAAAAACCGCATGAATTATTGGCTTACATGTGAAAATGCAGCACAATAAAAAGATGGCTTGAAATAATTAACCGACTATCCCAGAATATATCAACATGCTTCATAAAATAAATTTTTGTTTTGATTTTTTTATTTTTTTTTAAGGCTATATCTGTTCTCTGTTTACTTTCTGGTGTCACTGAATTCAAATGCGTCCGTGCAGGCCAACAGGACGAGACCCTGTGCAAGAACTACATCTCCGAGATCAAGGATCTGCGTCTGCGTATCGAGAACTGCGAGTCTCAGACTGTGAGTCGCATCCGCAAACCGCTGGACAAGGAGCCGCTGAAGGAATGCAACCAGAAGTGGACAGAGCAGCAGGTAAACCCACAGAAAACCCACGACACTTCAAACAAAGTTGGAAGAAACATGTGCGGTCGTCAAAGAGTCAAGCAGAAATTATAAATAGGAGAGAGAAGTTTTGCTGTTCTAATTTCCACTGGAGAACGTATGAGGAAAAAAAAGAAAGAGAAAACAAATATTTTTCACTTTTTAATTAAATCCTGTGGAAGATGCCGAGACTATGGAGCCTCTGGCTGCAGATGTTTTCATCTCTGCTCATACACAATAATTAACGTCTGGCTGATTCCGAGCACCAAATCTCAGTACTGATTAATCTAATGTTTCTTAAAGAGTTAAGTCTGTTAAATCTAACGACAAAGGATGAAATTTAGCTGTTGTGCTAATTCTTGCATTTTTACTTCGCCGTAAATCACGGTAGTGTTGATTATTGTCCTAATCAAATAAATAACAAAAATATGTTTTGCTCCTTTTTATTTTATTCTTTCATTTAGATAATAGGCATAGAGAAATGTTAAAAGCTGACTTTGTATTCCTTTATATCTGTTTTAATATTGTTGCCTCTGGTCTTTCTTTGGTCCACAGAAAGTCCAGGGAGAACTTGAGGGACTTAAGAAGGACCTGGACAAGGTGTCTGTGAAAACCCAGCAGGTGTTGGCGTCCCCTCAGCAGCCGGCCTCAGCTCCTGTGCTGCGGTCCGAACTGAATGTTACCGTGCAGAAGATGGACCACGTCTACATGCTGTCCTCTGTCTATCTTGAGAAGTATGTTTTTTTGGGGTTTTTTTTCTTTACCCACATTCAAGACTACAGCATTTTGCCCTCTGTTCTTCACTGACTTATTTTACACTTCTCGTCTCTTCAGGCTGAAGACTGTAGACATGGTGATCCGGAACACCCAGGGAGCGGAGGGAGTGCTGAAGCTGTATGAGGACTGTCTGCGAGAGGTTCAGGCTGTACCCAGTGATGTCACGGAGGTGGAGACTCAACGATCCAAGCTGAAGGTAAATAAATTATTCAGATTTTTATTAGTATTTTTAATGGCTAAAACAAAATTACAGTCTTGGACTGTCTAAAAAGAGGAAGTGGATGTTATCATTTTATTAGTCAGGGTAGGTATACAGAGAAAATAAAATGGACTCTTCCTGCTTTATTACCTAAAAGCTAAAAAAATGTTGAGTTTCAGAACAGTGAAGGGCTGTTTATATTGACTTTTTGTAACTAACAATTCTGAAACTAAGATTTTGTCCAAATAATTGATCATTTGATTTTCAGAACATACTTTTAGTGAAAACTAAAATATTTGTGCTCAAACTACTCTAGTTTTAGAAAAACTACTCAACAAATCGAGGAATTTGAGTCTGGAAAAGCATCAAATTATGAAATGGAGATTTGTTGGAACCCTAACTTTAATACTTCCTAAAATAAGATTCTGTTTAATATTTTACAACACATAGCACATTAGCAGAAATTTCTATCCAATATACAGCAATCTTTAACTTGTGAATTTTGCTATTTGAACTGAACGGATTGTTTTGCTACGATTGACAGAAAATGCGGGGCGAGGCTGAGGGTGAGCAGCCGGTGTTCGACTCAATGGAGGAGGAGCTGAAGAAAGCCTCCGCCGTCAGCGACAAGATGTCCCGCGTTCACACCGAGCGGGACATTGAGCTGGACCACTACCGCCAGCTGACCAGTAGCCTCCAGGACCGCTGGAAAGCCGTGTTCACCCAAATTGACCTTCGCCAGAGAGAACTGGAGCAGCTCGGCCGACAGCTCGGTTACTATCGCGAGAGCTACGACTGGCTCATGCGCTGGATCGCCGACGCCAAGCAAAGGCAGGAGAAGATCCAGGCGATGCCCATCACCGACACCAAAACTCTTAAAGACCAGCTAGCACAGGAGAAGGTATGACGGAAACATTTTTATGCCATCAACATTCTGTAAGAGATAATTCAGCTGAACTCTTTACTCTTTATCTTTTTTTTTTAACAGAAACTGCTGAGTGAGATTGAGCAGAATCAAGGCAAAGTTGATGAGTGTCAAAAGTATGCTAAAGCATATATTGATACCATCAAGGTGAGCCTCGAAGAAATAATAGCAGCACGCATCTTGCATTAACATGTGTTCTGAGTATAACTAATGTTTTCATGCGAACAGGACTATGAACTGCAGCTGGTTGCCTACAGAGCTCAGGTGGAGCCTCTAGCTTCTCCTCTGAAGAAAGCTAAACTGGATTCTGCTTCTGACAACATCATTCAGGAGGTGCGCTTTTCAAACTACAGCTGTTTCTGGAGTACAAGACAAAAAAAGAAATGACAGAAAGAGATGAGTTATATGCACCGTAAACCATGGCATTTGACATTTTTAGCTTTTCTTACCATCTTCGTTGTTAGGACAATGACCACCGCTAGCACTGCCAACTGTGACCCCACTTTGACTGCTACTTTAAAAAGACAAAATTATTACGTAGCCAAAACTTGAAATTGTCTTTAAAATTTTAATGCTAGTTTTATTTTAAGCCAAAGCTATTTGTGGAGTACAAAACAAAAAAGGAGGGACAGAAGGAGGCCAGTAAAATGTGCACCAACAAGTCAATGTAACCCCAGACATTTGACAATTTTAACTTTTCTTACCATCTTAATTTTTAGCACTATTAGCACATTTAGTTACCATTGCTGAGAGTAACCACATTTTTTTCTATTACTTCAGAAAGACAAAATTAATGCGCGGTTAACATTTTAATGCTAGTTTTATTACTAACCAAATCTGTTTGTGGTGTGTAAGGCAGAAAAAAGGACTCCGAAACCAATTAAATATGCACCGACAGGTCATCGTAAAACACAATTGACATTTTTAAATGGTACCATCTTAATTGTTAGCACAATTAGCACTGTTAGCATTGCTAACTGTAACCAAATTTTTATATTATTTTAAAAAGACAAAATTATTGCGTGGTTAACATTTTAACCTGTCTTTACCAGTTTCATTCTAGCCCAGTTAGCACAGATAGCAGATATCATGAGTAGTTCTGGCAAATATAGATTCTTGCCTTACCTAAGACTTCCAAAAGGGTTCCTACGTTTCCAGATCCAGAATATTCCACAACCAGCAAAGATTAAAAGTTCAAACAGATAATACAGAGCACCTTCACCATATTCTGTCCTGCCTTTTTGTTATCTGCCAAATGTCTGGCTTTCCTTTTATACAGCTTCTCTTATATCTTCTCAATTAATTTTTATACCTCACCGACACTGAAAGTGGCTAACTGTTAGCCATCTTCATCTAGTAGCAGTGTGGCATGACATATCACTTAGTAAGGTGCATTCATTGACTGGAAAAAAGATTGTTTTTTTTTTTAGTTTTGAGACCATTTTGTCAAGTTGCGGTACCTCAGCAAAATACTAATCATTATTTAGAAGTTCATTCATCTTGTGTTGTTTGTTTCTCCCACATCAGTATGTGACTCTGAAGACTAAGTACAGCGAGCTGATGACTCTTACTAATCAGTACATCAAGTTCATCATCGACATGCAGCAACGCTTGGAGGACGAGGAGGTACGTGGCAACTGGCTGAGGGTCCCAAACGAACTAATCTCTTAACACTAACTAAACCAACCAACTGAACGAGCAAATATTCACTGAAACAGCAAACAAACAGCACAAACACAGTTCCCACTGATCACCAAAATGCATGCACACACACACACACACAGGCACAGGCACTTCCAGTTTCTCTACTCCACTCACACATTATTTACATTTAATGTATGGGAGACAAATTCCTTTGCACTGGTCAAGCATGACACAATGGTGTCCTGCAGTTGATCGGTTTGCAAGAAAATATTACATGCTTAAATATAAAAAAAAAGAAACTCAACTCAAATTATTACAGGTAAATGCAATGCATGTGTTTTGAGTGTGTTTAAATGCTGTGTCAAATAACCGAATGTTTACTAGTTTTGAGCCACCTCTCATTTCTTTATACTATTCACTATTTAGAGTCAGAGTTTCCAAAACAACCTTGCAGCTTACTTTGGCTTGTCTGTCAAATTTAAATAACTTTTGCTTTTAAAAAAAAAAAAAAAAAGATTAATAGATTATTTTTATGTAATCTAACAAAAATATGTTTCTGTAATTGTGAAATTCTTTCAAATAGCCTGAAGAAATCGTGCTTTAGACATTTGTTGACTTGGAAGCAGAATATAAAGAAAAACAGGGGTGACTCACTGTCACATTACAGTAGTTTATTTAAAGTTCAAAATCACATTAAGTGATACAGTGCTGATACAGTGCCATTCATACACACAAACGTACATTTTCACTTCCATTCATTTTATATATTTTTCCATTACAGATTTAAAATAAGGGGCTCTTTCTTTCACTTCTTTCAGTTTTTCCCTTGTTTTTTTTTATTCCACAAGTCACTTTAAGTCTTTTACGTTATACTCTATTTCCCACTTCTCTTATTCCTACATTAACACAATTTTAAAGAAACACATTCTTTCCTAACCCAATGTTTTGTTTGTGTCCTTGCCTCCTATAACTGCTTGCCAGTGCTTTGCCATGTTTGAGCATTTAAGAGGTAAACTTTTCACTGTCTCAGGTATCTATCTAATTTGTATTCCTCATTCTTTCTCGTCATTTGTGTTTCTTTTAAAATGCATTTTGGCTTTTGAGTGCATTCATTTTTATTAGAGATGCACTGATTAGAATTTTGTGGCTAATCCCCTGCCTTTGTTTAATATGGTTTCACTATTTTCAAGCACAGACATATTGATCACAGAATTGACATTGTAAACTTTCTTTAGCTTATACTAGGCAACAGGGGAAGTAGTGTGGCTAGAGTAACTAAAACAGCAGGATCATTGTATTATTTCTAGAGAATGTAAATCCTATGTCTAAAAAGCAGTCTAACATATCAGAAACGTGACAAGTGTCCTGAAAGCTTAAAAAGGTAAAACTGAGCAACTCTGGAGTGCACAGATCAATCTTTCTGTTGCCGGTTAAAATCTTTGTTCACTCCTTCACTCTCTAGTGACGTGAATGAACTGCAGACCTTTTTCAAAGGCCTATAAAAAAATTATTTTCTTCTCTAGTAGCCTTTTACTCATCTGTGTCTTCTCTGCTATTTAAACAACTCACTGGTTCTAAAAATGACTAAGTCTTTTTATCTTAGAAAGCGTTATCCTACTGTAATTCCTTCATTGATAGAAAAAGAGTGTTTTTGTTTTTTTTCCCCCAGCCAATTTCTCAGTGCATCTCTATGTTTTATTGAAGTCTTCAGTAGAAATCCAGCTTACAGTTCAAACTGCCACCTTGTCTTCAACATCCTTTCCTACAGGCTATGCTTTAAATGTTCAGCTTTTTACTGTCATTGTCTCTGAAGCCTTTTCTGGTGTCCTCACAAACACAGTTTAACTCAGTGTTTCTGAACCCTGGTTCTCAAGGCACTACATGTTTTAGAGGTTTCCCTGCTTTAATGTGACTGATTCAACTGATTGCAGTTCATCAGTCATCGATTGAAATCAGCTGGACTGAAGCAAGGAAATACCTAAAACATGCAGGGCAGTGTGCCTTGAGGACCAGGGTTGGGAAACACAGGTTTAACTAACCTGAAAATGTCATCTTTCATTTTCCTGTACCCTTTAATTCTGTTAAGTTACAAATAGTGATTTAAAGAACCCCCAGTGTGTGTGAGGTGAACACAATAGTCTGACAGAATAGTGTCTTTAACTTAAATATTGAAGGATAAGTACATTTAAACAAATGCTCTAGACTCTTTACACAGAAAGGTAAATATAATATGGAAAACTATCCATTGGGATTATTTATATATCATTAGTAAAAATATTTTAGATGTAAACACTATAAAATATACGTATGTTTAAAAATATCAACCCAACAATTTCACAAAGCTACGTCTACATTTGCATGCCGTGATTTTCTTGCTGTGTTGTGAAGTGATATTTGGTTCCCTTACATTAATTGAATCATCCACATCTTTCTGTTTTTCCTGAATTGTCTTGTCATGATTAATTTTTTGATTGCATCGTGATTTTTAACATCACCTTTATGAATGTGCACCTAATTTGCATCAAGTGATTGAACTTTTCTTTGAGCTAATTTTAACCTTAACACTGCCACGGTAATGCCTCACATTAGCCTGCTCTTGAACACGTGTGTTTTGGCTCTGATGGAGAACGTAAAGACAATTGTAACCCACACTGTTTTGAGCCGGTCAATGTAAAGTATTACCTTTAACCTGTCATGCTTGATTATAATCCTTTCTTTACCATTTGCTTCCACTAATGCAGAAAGCTGCACAGAAACTCAAAGCGGAAGAACAAAAAAAGATGGCGGAGATGCAGGCTGAGTTAGACAAACAGAAGCAGTTAGCTGAAGCTCAAGCGAAGGCCGTTGCTAAAGCTGAAAAAGAGGCCCGAGAGCTGAAGCTGAAAATGCAGGAGGAAGTAAACAGGAGAGAGATCGCTGCTGTAGATGCAGAAAAACAAAAGCAAAACATCCAGCTGGAGCTGAGTGAGCTTAAAAACCTCTCAGAGCAACAGATCCAAGACAAAAGCCAGCAGGTGGATGAAGCTCTACAAAGCAGAGTCAAGATTGAAGAGGAGATCCGCCTTATAAGACTCCAGCTTGAGACCACCGTGAAACAAAAGGCTACCGCAGAATCTGAGCTCAAGGAACTTCGCAACAGAGCCGATGAAGCAGAGAAATTCAGAAAGGCAGCACAGGAAGAGGCAGAGAAGCTCCGTAGACAAGTCAGTGAAGAGACACAGAAAAAGCGCATGGCCGAGGAGGAACTTAAACGCAAATCTGAGGCAGAGAAGGAGGCTGCGAAACAGAAACAAAAAGCTCTCGAAGACCTTGAAAACCTCAGAAGGCAGGCTGAGGAAGCAGAAAGGCAAGTCAAGCAAGCCGAGGTTGAAAAAGAAAGACAAATCAAAGTGGCTCATGAGGCAGCCCAGAAAAGTGCTGCTGCTGAACTTCAGAGCAAACACACTTCATTTGCAGAAAAGACCTCCAAGTTGGAGGAATCACTAAAACAAGAGCACGGCACTGTCCTTCAGCTGCAACAGGAAGCAACTCGCCTCAAGAAGCAACAGGAAGATGCAGAAAATGCCAGAGAAGAAGCTGAGAAGGAGCTGGAGAAATGGAGACAGAAAGCCAATGAAGCCCTTCGTCTGAGACTGCAGGCCGAAGAAGAAGCGCACAAGAAGACGCTAGCCCAGGAAGAAGCTGAGAAACAAAAAGAGGATGCAGAGCGCGAGGCCAAGAAGCGAGCCAAAGCTGAGGAGTCGGCACTGAAGCAGAAGGATATGGCGGAGAAAGAACTGGAGAGGCAGAGGAAGGTGGCCGAGAGCACGGCTCAGCAGAAGCTCACTGCGGAACAGGAGCTCATTCGGCTCAGGGCAGATTTTGACAATGCAGAACAACAGAGGTCCCTGCTTGAGGATGAACTCTACCGTCTAAAGAACGAAGTCCTTGCTGCCCAGCAACAAAGGAAACAACTGGAAGATGAACTGGCCAAAGTTAGGAGTGAGATGGATTTACTTATTCAGTTGAAGTCTAAAGCAGAAAAGGAGTCCATGTCCAACACAGAGAAGAGTAAACAGCTTCTTGAAGCAGAAGCCTCCAAGATGAGGGACCTGGCTGAGGAAGCAAGTCGACTCAGAGCCATTGCTGAGGAAGCCAAGCATCAGCGGCAGATTGCAGAGGAAGAGGCGGCTCGACAAAGAGCGGAGGCTGAGAGGATTCTCAAAGAGAAGCTCTGTGCGATCAGTGACGCTACTCGCCTAAAAACAGAGGCTGAGATTGCTCTGAAAGAGAAGGAGGCTGAAAACGAGAGACTGAGGAGACAAGCTGAGGATGAGGCTTACCAGAGGAAAGCCCTTGAGGACCAGGCAAACCAACACAAGCAGGACATCGAGGAAAAGATAGTTCAACTCAAAAAGTCGTCTGAGGATGAAATGGACAGACAAAGGGCATTGGTGGATGACACCCTCAAACAGAAGCGGATCGTTGAAGAGGAAATCCGAATCCTTAAGCTTAATTTTGAAAAGGCTTCGTCTGGAAAACTTGATCTGGAACTGGAACTTAATAAGCTAAAGAACATTGCAGAGGAAACTCAACAAAGCAAGCTCAGAGCAGAAGAAGAGGCTGAGAAGCTAAGAAGGCTTGCCCTTGAGGAGGAAAGGAGGAGAAGAGAAGCAGAAGAAAAGGTCAAGAAAATTGCGGCGGCAGAGGAAGAGGCAGCCAGACAACGCAAGGTGGCCCAAGACGAGCTCGATCGTCTGAAAAAGAAAGCAGAAGAAGCCAGAAAGCAGAAAGATGAAGCTGACAAAGAAGCTGAAAAACAAATTGTTGTCGCCCAACAAGCCGCCCTCAAATGCAACGCAGCAGAGCAGCAAGTGCAAAGTGTCCTTGCTCAACAGAAAGAGGACAGCTTAATGCAGAAGAAACTCAAGGAGGAGTATGAGAAAGCCAAGAAGCTCGCCAAAGAGGCGGAAGCCGCCAAGGAGAAGGCAGAAAGGGAGGCGGCTCTCCTTCGCCAACAAGCAGAGGATGCAGAAAGACAAAAGGCCGCTGCTGAGCGGGAAGCTACCATCCAAGCCCAAGCTCAAGAAGATGCAGAGAGGTTGAGGAAGGAGGCTGAATTCGAAGCTGCCAAGCGAGCACAGGCAGAAGCCGCGGCCCTCATGCAGAAACAACAAGCCGATGCCGAGATGGCGAAACACAAAAAACTGGCTGAGCAAACGCTAAAGCAAAAGTTCCAAGTGGAGCAAGAGCTCACTAAGGTCAAACTTCAGCTTGACGAAACAGATAAACAGAAGTCTGTCTTGGATGAAGAGCTCCAGCGCCTCAAGGATGAAGTCGATGATGCCGTCAAACAGAAGGCCCAGGTGGAGGACGAACTATTCAAAGTTAAGGTACAGATGGAGGAACTACTCAAGCTGAAGATAAAAATTGAGGAGGAAAATCAGCGGCTTATCAAAAAAGACAAGGACAACACACAAAAATTCCTTGCTGAGGAGGCCGAGAACATGAAGAAACTTGCAGAAGATGCCGCTAGGCTCAGTGTCGAGGCCCAAGAGGCTGCTCGCTTAAGACAGATTGCAGAAGACGATCTCAACCAGCAGCGAGCACTTGCAGACAAAATGCTCAAGGAGAAAATGCAAGCCATACAAGAGGCATCCAGACTCAAAGCTGAGGCTGAGATGCTCCAAAAGCAGAAAGATCTGGCTCAGGAGCAGGCGCAAAAGCTTATGGAGGACAAACAGCTAATGCAGCAGCGTCTAGAGGAGGAAACCGAGGAGTATCAGCGATCGCTTGAAGCAGAAAGGCAAAAGCAACTGGGAATCCTAGCAGAAGCCGAAAAACTCAAACTTCAGGTCTCTCAGCTCAGCGATGCCCAGGCCAAAGCTGAAGAAGAGGCGAAAAAGTTCAAGAAGCAGGCAGACACGATTGCAGCCCGCCTTCACGAGACAGAAATTGCCACAAAACAAAAAATGACGGCTGTCGAAAAACTGGAGTATGAGAGACAAAATACCAGCAAAGAAGCTGATGATTTACGCAAAGCAATCACAGACCTAGAGAATGAGAAGGCTAGACTGAAAAAGGAGGCTGAGGACCTTCAAAATAAGTCAAAAGAGGTATTGTGTCAAAAATGACATAGCAGAGCAGCTTATGTCATTGTCAATACTGTCTAAATACTAACCCATTTCTTCCTTAAAATTTACTTTGTTCTTTCTTTGATTATACTAATCACAAATCAATATTTTTAATTATGTCATGATTTTAATTTTCATTTTCTTACAGTGCACTGTGCTCATGCGGATCATATCCCGAATGCCTTCTGATGTTCTTGAATAATTTTCCATTTGAAACCATGTCTCATTCTCTTTTAATTTCACATTTAGGTTAAATCCATAAAACCTACAAAAGTATGGTAGATCAGTTTGAAAACAGACAGACAAAAAACAACAACTAATGGGTAATTTCATAAACATGTTAAATGGTAGAGTGAGTCACCAAAATCATGAACTAGGCCAATCTAAAAGAACTATTTGAAATAAATCAATTAATCTTTATTTAAAATCTGCTGAACAATTTAGGTATATTATTATAACACTGCAGCGTAATTAATACATAAACTAAAACAGTGTTATTTATGTAAAACACAAAATGCATCACTGAAGTCAAAATACCTAAATGTGTGCAAGCATGCTTGCTTAATGACACACATTAAAATTGTATGCAAAACATATTTAGCCCACTTATTTTTGGCTTTATTACTAACTTATTAAAGTCTGATATATTTTCACTGTCCCTCTAACATAGTATTTAATGTAATTATTGTCTCCAGCTCTAAGATAACACTAAGGACTTATTTATCTTACAAATCTTTCTTATTTTCATATATCATACACAAGTGAATGTTTAGCCATACTTGTTCTGCAAATGGAGATTTATATCCGTCCGTTATTTAACCGCCTGTCAGGTTGGAGAAATTGAAGATAATTTTTCCATATGAAACAGGCAGCAACATTCCATTCTATTAACGTTATAACTTGGAGTTGGCCGTTTCAATATATTGAGCTGAGTCATTCAAAATTAAATAAATACATACTGTAATGATAAATTATGACCAGCTACAAAATAAATGTCTCCATGAAATAAAAACAAAGTAATTAGAAAAACATATTTTTTAATCGGAAGCTATTTAATATAAATTTATTCATTTACATATTTCATGGGCTTTTTTTTAAGCTGTTTTTATTTTTGGCTTCTTTAGTTCATGTTCTTATATTCAAACGAGGGGGCGGAGTTTTGCACAAACTAGTCATCAATTTTAAAACCCAACCCACAGAGAAAACTCCGCCCCCTCATTTTAATATGAGAACATGAAATAAAACAGCATGAAATAATAATGAAAAAATGAGTTAAGAAAATAAAAGTCCCTGAAGTATGTAAAGTGGCATTTACAAAATAAATGTCAGAGTAAAACACCATTATGAAATTAATAAATAATGAAATTCATACAAAAGTCCTTAAATAAATAAATGGTGATTGACAAAATATGCCCCCCATTAAAAAAATATTTTTCTAATGCATTTTTTTGTCTTTATTTCATAGGGACATTAGTGTTTATTTATTTATTTATTGAAACAGCACCCTATACTCCAAAAGGTCCATTCTATTAGTCTTAAATGAGCTGGAGTACAAACAATTGCCTTTATCCACATGATAATTCATACTGAGTTATCATGTGGATAATGCGTATGAATTAAATTCAAAGGTTACAGAGAGTTGCCATAATTGATTTTCCTTAAAATTAGTTTGTGAAATTTAGAAATTTAGGATCTATGTTTCCTGATTAATCCAAAAGCTTCCTATGATGGACTTCATAAGTATTTTATGTTTAAACCTGGGGTTTGATTATTTTTTAGCATTTATTGTAATAACAAAAATGTAACAATAAAGTATTAACCTCTTTCCAGTCTGTTTTAAGCAAATGCAGGTCAATGCATTCAACGGCCCACAAATGTAAAACACTGAACTTAGAAACATACCTATTTTTAAATGGATATCTTCATGGCACCATTGACAAGAAAAGTGTGATTCATATTACAAAACTCCACACAGTAACTGCATTCCATCATATTTTCAAACTTATTGATATTTATTGATGCACTATTTTAGCCAATATTGGAGAAAATACTAAAAAAATTACAATTTTGACAATACAGTCAGATTTGGGGGTTTCCATACAAAGTCAATTGGTATTTGTGATTGTTTTGATAAATCAAAATTCTATGATGATAGGTAATTTTTCATAATAACAATAAACAATTTGATAAACCCTATTATGAAACGATTTAATTTTGGGGAAACGGGCAGATCTAAACCAAGAGCAAAGCACCTCATTCCATGGCTCATGCATGTGAAATTCTCACAATCTCATCCTCACTTTCAAAGTCCCTCAAACTTTTCTTCTCAATCTTGCCATTTAGTGTTAGACATGGTCTGTATTAGTAAAAATGTAGTTTGATCTTCTAAAGCATAAGCAGAGTGCATTGTACAAAACTTGTTCATTACAGATTTAGTAACAAAAATGTTTTTAAAGTAAATATATGCGCTATAAACTTGTTGTAACTTACTGTCTTCTGTTCTTCCATTAGATGGCTGATGCACAGCAGAAACAGATTGAACATGAGAAGACCATGCTTCAACAGACATTCTTGACTGAAAAGGAGATGCTATTGAGGAAGGAGAAGTTAATTGAAGAGGAGAAAAAGAGATTGGAAAGTCAGTTTGAAGAAGAAGTGAGGAAGGCAAAAGCTCTCAAAGATGAACAAGAACGCCAAAAACAGCAGATGGAGGAGGAGAAGAAGAACCTTCTGGCTACTATGGATGCAGCACTCAGTAAACAGAAAGCAGCAGAGCAAGAAATGCTTAATAAGCAGAAAGAAATGCAAGAACTAGAGAGAAAGAAATTAGAGCAAGAAAGACTTCTTGCAGAAGAAAACCAGAAACTGCGTGAGAAATTACAACAGCTTGAAGCCCAGAAAGATAAACATCCTGGGGAAACTGACATTGGCACTAACAGAGAACATGTACATTTAAAAACCATTGAGGTAACAAAGACAATTTACAATGGTCAATCTCCTGCTGATATGGTAGATGGTGTAGAAAAGAAACCAGATCCTCTAGCTTTCGATGGTATTCGTGATAAGGTACCAGCAAGCAGACTCCATGACCTTGGTATTTTACCCAAGAAGGACTTTGACAAGCTTAAAGATGGCAAAACCACAGTTCAGGAGCTTAGTGAAGCTGACAATCTAAAGCAAATTCTTAAAGGAAACCATGCCATTGCTGGGGTTTTAACACCAAAAAATCAAAAAATGTCTGTTTACCAAGCTTCAAAGGAAAAAATGATTACACCTGGCACAGCCATGATTCTTCTTGAAGCACAGGCTGCCACAGGTTACATTTTAGACCCCATAAAGAATCAGAAACTTTCTGTTAATGAGGCAGTGAAGGAAGGTTTGATTGGCCCTGAACTACATGACAAAATGCTTTCTGCTGAAAGGGCTGTTGTTGGCTACAAAGATCCTTACACTGGTGGAAAGATCTCTGTTTTCGAAGCAATGAAGAAAGGTCTGATAGAACGTGACCACGCAATAAGAATCCTTGAAGCCCAACTCGCCACTGGTGGCATTGTTGACCCTGTCAACAGTCACCGTGTACCCAATGAAACTGCCTATAAACAGGGACAGTATGATGCAGAAATGAATAAGGTTATGGAAAAACCATCAGATGACACAAAGGGATATTTTGACCCAAGCACTCAGGAACCACTGACATATTCTGAACTTATGTTAAGATGCACTGCTGACCCAGAGACCAGTCTGTTACTCCTGCCAATTACAGAAAAAGCTGCTCAGTGCTCTAGCATGTACACAGAAGAGGAGACCAAAGATGTTTTCAACAAAACAACTGTGTCTGTGCCATTTGGACGATTCCAGGGTAAAACTGTCACCATCTGGGAGATCATCAACTCAGAGTACTTTACTGAAGATCAGAAAAAAGACCTTCTCCGCCAGTACAAAACAGGCAAAATAACCATTGAAAAGATAATTAAGATAGTTATCACTGTGGCTGAGGAGAAGGAGAAAAAGAAAGAAATAACCTTTGATGGTTTAAGAACACATGTTCCTGCCAGTGAGCTCCTGGAATCCAAAGTCATCGATAATGATATTTATAACAAATTGCTAAAAGGAAATGTGTCAATCAAGGATGTCTCTGCAATGAAACCAGTTCACAAAGCACTCCAGGATACTAACTGCATAGCCGGGGTACTTATTGACTCATCCAAAGAGACATTGTCCTTCTACCAAGCTATGAAGAGGGACATGATGAGGACTGGGCTTGCTTTGAAAATGCTTGAAGCTCAAGCAGGATCAGGCTACGTCGTCGACCCTGTTCAAAATCAAAAGTACACTGTTGATGAAGCTGTCAAAGCTGGGGTTGTTGGTCCTGAGCTGCATGAAAAGCTCCTGTCTGCAGAGAGAGCTGTTACTGGTTACAAAGATCCTTACACTGGAAACACAGTCTCTCTTTTCCAAGCAATGAAGAAAGATCTCATTCCTAAAGAACAAGGTATCAGATTGCTTGATGCCCAAATGACCAGTGGTGGCATCATTGATCCAGTGAAGAGCCATCGTATACCTGATGATGTTGCTTGCAAGAGAAATTATTTAGATGATGAAATGAAACGGCGTCTAAGCAGTCCAACTGATGAAACAAAATGTTTCTTTGATCCAAACACAAAAGAAAATGTCACATACTCCCAGCTGTTTGACAGGTGTGTTACAGACAAAAAAACTGGTCTTAAGCTTCTTCCACTTAGTGATGAAGCAATTAACGATAAAGAAGAAGCAACATACACCGAAGCCCAAACAAAAGACGCTATGACACAAGCAACTGTGGAGCTTGACTATGGGCCATTCAAGGGCAGAAAAATGACACTATGGGAAATTATCCACTCTGACTATCTCACTGAAGAACAGAGACTCGAACTGATTAGACAGTTTAGATCAGGAAAAGTTACAATTGAAAAGCTTATCAAGATCATTATCACAATTGTGGAAGAGAAGGAGGCAAGGAAAAAGGAACAATCCAGCTTTAAGGGACTCAGAGATCATGTTCCAGCAGACTCCTTGTATGATTCCAAAATAATTGACAAAACAACCTTTGACCATCTTCAGCAAGGTAAAACAACACCTAAAAAGGTCAGTGAGAATCCAAATGTCAGTAAATACCTCCAGGGCACTGAGAGCATTGCTGGAATATACCTGGAGCCTACCAAGGAGAAAATAAGTATCTATCAGGCTATGAAGAAAAAGCTCCTCAGGCACAACACTGGCCTTTTGCTTCTTGAGGCTCAGGCTGCAACTGGGTTCATTGTAGATCCAGTAAAAAACCAATGTCTCTCAGTAGATGAGGCAGTGAAGGCAGGACTCGTTGGCCCAGAACTGCATGAAAAACTCCTCTCTGCAGAAAAAGCAGTCACTGGCTACAAGGATCCATTTACCGGGAAGAAAATTTCCCTTTATGAAGCAATGCAAAAGGATCTTATACTCAAAGAACACGCCATTCCCCTATTGCAAGCTCAGATGTTCGGTGGTGGAATCATTGATCCTGTAAAGAGCCACCGGGTCCCAACTGATGTGGCATACCAGACGAACATTTTCAGTAAGGAAGTTGCCAAGACCTTGTCTGAATCTTCAGATGACAACAAGCCTTTCTCAGATCCAGAAACCGATGAAAATGCAAGCTACAAGCAACTTAAAGATAAATGCCAAAAAGATAAAGACACAGGCCTGTATATCCTGCCACTCTCCAAACCTCAGTCTCCAACTGTCGTGGAAAAGACATACCTTTATACAGAAGAACAAACCCAGAGTGATCTTACCAACACCCAAATTGACATTCCAATTGAGGGCCTTACCGATAAACCAATGAATCTGTGGGATGTCATGAACTCAAATTTGCTTCCAGAGCATGAGAGGCAGAAACTCATGGAAGAATACCGTTCTGGTAAAATCACTAAAGAACGGATGATCATCATTATAATTGAGATAATGGAGCAGATAGAAGTTGTCAGACATGACAGTCCATTGTCATATAAGACTATAAGAAGAAGGATAACTATTGAGGAGCTCTACAATGCCCGCATCATTGATCTCGAGACATACAACCTTCTGAAACAGGGCAAGAGAGACATTCGTGATATAATGGAGATGACCAGTGTAAAACATTATCTCTATGGCACAGGCTGCATCGCTGGTGTCACAACAGACTCGACCTCCAAGATGAGCATATATCAAGCAATGAAAAGAGGTTTTATTAAACCAGAAATAGGCCTTACTCTCTTAGAGGCACAAGCTGCAACAGGCTTTATTATTGATCCAGTAAAGAACGAGACACTCACTGTTGATGAAGCTGTTCGTAAGGGTGTTGTTGGACCAGAGATCCATGACAAACTACTTTCAGCTGAAAGAGCTGTCACTGGATATAAGGATCCATACAGTGGGAAGGTCATATCTCTTTTCCAGGCCAAGAAAAAGGATCTTGTTCCAGAGGATTATGCCCTTAAAATGCTGGAAGCTCAAACTGCTACTGGAGGTATCATTGATCCAGAATTCCAGTTCCATCTTCCAGCTGACATTGCCTTGCAAAGAGGTTATATCAACAAGGAGACCAACGAGAAACTCACAGACAGTGTCAAGGGGTTCATTGATCCTGTTACTGAAGAACAACTATCATATGCAGAGCTTCTCAAGAGATGCAAGCTTGAGGGTGGATTACGTCTACTCTCCCTGGGAGACAAGAGGTTAACATTCAAGGGTTTGAGAAAACAGATCACAATGGAGGAGCTGATTCGCTCACAAATTATCGATCAGCAGACTGTCATTGAATTGAATGAAGGCATTCTTTCAGTGGAGGAAGTTAGCAATAGACTCTCAAGATACCTTGAGGGCACAGGTTGTATTGCTGGAGTGTTCCTGGAGTCAAGCAAAGAACGTCTATCAATTTACCAGGCCATGAAGAAAAACATGATTAGACCAGGCACTGCATTTGAACTTCTTGAGGCTCAGGCAGCCACAGGATATGTCATTGATCCAATCAAGAACCTTAAACTTACAGTAAATGAGTCTGTAAAGATGGGAATTGTAGGTCCAGAATTCAAAGACAAGCTTCTCTCTGCTGAGCGTGCAGTGACAGGGTATAGAGATCCTTATTCAGGCAAGACAATCTCTTTGTTCCAGGCCATGAAAAAGGGACTCATCTTGAAAGATCATGGCATCCGTCTCCTAGAAGCTCAAATTGCCACTGGTGGAATTATTGACCCAGAAGAAAGTCATCGCTTACCAGTTGAGGTAGCCTACAAGCGTGGTTTCTTTGATGAAGAAATGAATGAGATTCTGACTGACCCATCTGATGACACCAAAGGCTTCTTTGATCCCAATACTGAAGAAAATCTAACATACCTCCAACTTATGGAGAGGTGTATTACTGATCCTGATACTGGCCTGGTTCTTCTGCTACTGAAAGAAAAGAAGCGAGAAAGAAAGACCTCCTCTAAGTCATCTGTGCGTAAACGCAGAATTGTCATTGTAGACCCAGACACAGGCAAAGAAATGTCTGTATATGAGGCCTACCGCAAAGGACTCATTGACCACCAAACTTACCTGGAGCTCTCGGAACAGGAGTGTGAATGGGAGGAAATCACAATGACCTCCTCTGATGGCTCTGTCAAATCCATAATCATTGATAGAAGGTCAGGCAGGCAGTATGACATTGATGATGCTATTTCACGTGGATACATTGACCAGAATTCTCTTGATACATACAGAGCTGGGAACCTGTCCATTACAGAATTTGCTGACATGCTTTCTGGAGGTATGGGAGGCTTCCGTTCACGCTCATCCTCATTTGGCTCCACCACTGGTTCCAGTTACTCCACTTCCATGAGCCCCATACCATCCACTAAACCACCTGCAGTGATATGGAATGACCCATCAGAAGAGACAGGACCCATAGCAGGAATATTGGACATAGACACATTGGAGAAAGTGTCTATCACTGAAGCAATCCATAGAAACTTGGTGGACAACATAACAGGCCAAAGGCTACTTGAGGCCCAAGCCTGCACAGGAGGAATTATTGACCCTGCAAGTGGGGAAAAGTTGTCAGTTACCGAAGCTACAGACAAAGGCTTGGTTGATAAGGTTATGGTTGATCGTCTCAACCTGGCACAGAAAGCCTTTAATGGATTTGAAGACCCCAGAACTAAGGTGAAGATGTCAGCTTCCCAAGCTCTGAAGAAAGGCTGGCTATATTATGAGGCTGGTCAGCGTTTCCTTGAGGTTCAATATTTGACAGGTGGACTTATTGAGCCTGATGTCACAGGCCGAGTGTCTCTGGACGAGTCCATCAGAAAAGGAACAATCGATGCTCGTACTGCCCAAAAACTGAGGGATGTCAGTGCCTATTCAAAATATCTAACGTGCCCAAAAACCAAGTTGAAAATCTCATTCAAAGATGCCATGGACAGAAGCATGGTGGAGGAGGGAAGCAGTTTAAGGCTTTTGGAGGCCTCCTCACAATCTAGCAAAGGCCTCTACAGTCCCTACAATGCCAGTGGCTCTGGATCTGCATATGGCTCTCGGACCGGCTCAAGAACCGGATCCCGATCTGGATCCAGGAGAGGCAGCTTTGATGCTGGCTCAGGGTTCAATAGCATGAACTTCTCATCCTCCTCCTTCACATCTACATCCAGCTACAGTCGCAGATATTGATTAGCTACTGCTGTTCCTGACACCTTTTGATTAAGAACCAATAGTACTAATGCACTTTATAGATGCATTTCTAACAGGAAAAAATAGTTACAGTAGTAAAAAAAGAAAGTATAATTTATTTATTCATAATTGCATGTGGTCAAATTAACATTGCCTAAGCTATGGATTTCTTTCTATATACATTTTTCTTTTGAACAGTAATAGTATCAAGAGCCTCTCTTATGAGGGTGTAGTCATGCATCACCAAAAATCCAGAAAATCAAAATCCTATAATACAGATTAACAAGTCAAAATTTTCTAAGACAAAATTCAAAACAAAGCATGACATTTCTGCTGTTTTTAAGTGACGTGTCTTTTTTTCCTTTTTACAAGTGTTCAATAGATGTACAATAGTGCTTTTTAAGACTAATATATATTGTATGCATACCAAACAAAACTATTTTTCCAATATTAATTTTTTTTCTTTTTAAAGCTGTTAGTCATTTAGTGGATTTTTTTTTGTCGGTTTTATAACTTTATGACTGGTAGTAATGGCAAATTGAATGTCAACACAGTTTTAATGGTTTTTATCTAAAAATGTATGGATGCCTTTGAAACTTTGAAATGTTTGTATAGAGTATGTAATGATCTCCTTATTGTCTTTTTCTCTCTCTATGCATACACTGTACCCAGTAAATGACAACACCAATTATCCCAGTAAAACACTACAAAATGAGACACTATTGGAGTACATTACTGAAAACGACCGTTGTAATCATTCATTGTGAAACGAGTTCCACGTTGTCATTACTTTTGTAATCGGTGGATGAGTACATTTCTTTGTTGTTGTGCAAACTCTAAATTGTGGGTATCTCAAATTGAACATCAGTCAAGTGTTCCAGCTAAATCCCAAGATGATGTCACACTCAATCCTGCACCCCTTCACAGAGCTGCCTGATTTTTGACTTTTGTAAGTTGAATTTTTTTTTGTTCATTTTCATTACTTTGTTTTCCTTCATTGATTTCGAACGTATCTCAGTCTTTTTCGCTCATTTGTCTTCCCATCTCATGGGCTACAACTGTAAATTGTGTCGACTCAACTTTTCAGACTCCTAATAGAGCTTTTTGTTCTTCGACCTCTTCTTTTTCGATAGATGGATCAATCAATCAGATTCCAAAACGTTAGCATGGGTACTCAGTTGACCAGAGTGCGCACCTCGCCTGCTATTGATGGAAATGTGTGTCCGTGTCACCCTCGCACAGAAAAACAGGTAAAACGCTCATCAGTTTCACAAGACATTATTAGCATTCATGCTTGGAAAAATGAAAACCCAAAAGTGTCTTATTTTTTATTTTTCCCTTTTATTTGCTGCATGGTTTGGTTTATTTTGCTTGTGTTTCATAGTGATTTTATTTGTTCCTAGATCCACTTCCTTCCACCATCATGTGTCACTTTTGAGGAAAACTGAGACTGAGTGAACTTCATCTTGGGATACCATTTTTCTACGAACATTCTCTAGTTGTGTTGCCTTTGGCATGCTATTCTAACTTGAATGATAATAGTGATTTTTTTTTTTTCCGGAATATGTTAAAAATAAATACCCCCTCCCATAACACAATCTGTACCAACAGACTTTACTTGAAATTGTGACACTTCAGCGAAATAAAAGCACATTTTTGGCTTTGGTAATACTTATGTTAATTGATTTATTATAAATCTAGTTAAACCAAAGTGTCAATTATTTCACTAGCATGAATGTATGCATTCTTTCAGATTCACTCCTGTTATCTAATGTTTTTAAAACAGCAACCTGAAAAGACAAGTTTTATTCTGCTTCTTGTTTTGGTTTTTTTTTCCATGCCATAAATTTCTGTTTTGCATCATTTTACAATGTTTTAAACATGTTTTTGTTGCTATAAATGTGTCTTGCATGTTTTATTAACTTTGCTGAGATTAAGAGGAAACATTTTGTCAAACATAAACTTCTTTTTTAAGTTCACTTAACTTTAGCATCACGAGCTGATTCTGCTTTTTGGGGGCAAATGTTGCTTTAACAAAAACGAGAAATTTTGATGTATTTGAAGATAACATGCTGTAAATAAAAATGCGAACAGGACCTCTTGTCATTCATGCATCAGAATGAAAATATTTGCAGGCATTTTCCACTGATGTCCTAAATTTTAGTGAAAAAAGAGCTTGAAAATATCAGTGTCAACAGATTTCATTTGAGTCAACATCAATTCTATGGAATACAAAAACATACCATTTGAAATATAATTTAATAAATATAAATAATTAAGCCTTCTCTATGGACCTTTCAGTAAGGTATATTTAATGTTTTAAGACCTGTGTAGGTCTACAATTTGAATGTAATGAAGTCTGAAAAATATAATAAAACCTTTAGCCCTTAGCACCCCTGGACCACTTAAGCAGTTTAAATATAACTCACAAGTAGCCAACTTAAACTAGTGTTTTTCAGCATTTTTTTCCCCGATTGCCTAGCTGTGAAACTTTCACTATAAACAGATATGCACATATTTCTAATAATCTGGAATAATCCAAACCAGAGCTGCAATTATTGGAGCATATCTGTCACACCAGCACCTTCCTCAAAGAAAAGAAAATAGAAGAAGCAAGCTCTAAAGGAACACGAAAAATGTACACGTTTAAAACTTCCTTGTATTTTATCGTGGTAAATTAAAGATATTTAAAGGTTTGGTTTTTCAGTTGTGGACCATCTCTTTACTTGTCAGCCTGCAGCATAAAAAGAATATGCAGCTGCTTAGGGCCCCCTACCAGCCTAGAGGCGTCCAGAGCACATGCATGAAATCTCACTGCAACAGTTGACTCGTGTTCAAATTCTAAACATATATAATCTCCAGTTTTAATGATTATTTTAACAAAATCTTTCTAAAGTAGCAATTATATCCAAGGTAGTTTCGCATTCCATTCAGTAATTTAGAAGAAGCTCCTTTTTGGTGAAGAAGCTCCTTATTGGTGAAGAAGCTCCTTTTTGGTGAAGTCTCTGCAACTTGCCAGTGATTTAAACCGGTTGAACTGGAAAGGCAGCTAATGACCACAAGAGGGCAGTATGAGGCCGACTCATTTTAAAAGTAGTAACAGCCGCGTTTACTATGATCCCTTCTCTACTGCTAATGCAGACATGAGCCAACAAAAAGTTTACCTACATTTCTATTTTAAAATAAAATAGGATTTGCTTTAGAACAGTGTAACTTTTATTAATTTCTTAGCTACAGAATTAGAAACGCATAAACCAGCTTGTTGGGTGGAAACGTTTTCTGGTCTCTTTGCCAACTTTAGCCCCCTGGTTTGACGGAGGAGCCTGTCGCCAGAGGCAACGGGGAATTTGCCTCACTGAATTCTTCTCTCAGCTCCCTTGACTACTCCGATGCAGCCGCTTCTCTCCCAGGAGCTGCCAGGGAGGTAAGAGCAAAGAGAATCATGATCCCACCCTCAAACTTTAGCGTAAAACAAAGTTCAGCACAGCGTCGAACAGTTGTGCCGATACAAACAGACCGTAGTTGCAACCAGTGTTGATAAGATAGACAGAGTCTTGCAAAACTTCAACCAAAAGCTATCAATCTGTTTTACTGAGACTTTATGTGATAGAAAAACACAAATTAAGGCATTTTGGGACATGGCAAGTGAATCTATCCATCAATACAGCCGTTGTCTATACCTGCTCATTCTTGCACGGTTGCCACGGGTTGATACTTATCTCCAGCAGTCTTTGGGCAACAGGTGAGGCATATACCCTGCAGGAAGTACATTATTGCTTTACATCTCAAATAAAAATCTGAATTGTAGAGTGTCTTTTACTCACGGTCCTAAATAAAAAATGTGCCTTCTTCAGAAGTCGCCTTGTTCTGTGAACAGAGTCCATCTGTGATTTCAATATAAATGCAACTGTTCAGAGCAGTACTAGAAAACCAGGTCATTATGTAACGCAGCAGAGAAGGGTATTATATATTGTAGATGAATGGGCCAGTAGGTTCGGCTATAGGAGCACAGTGGGGTGTTTAAATGACCAACAAAGTTAGTTTGAAGAATTTACAGAACAACTGGCTTTAGTGACATAACCCATAAAATTGACAATCAGTTGTACAAGACTCACAATTAAGAAAATAAAATTATGGACAATAAAATACAAAAAATAACAATACTTCATCAAGTGCTAATTCTCAGTTTTAAATCTGTTGGGTGCTCCCTGGTAATCTGAATTCTAACTCGTAATAGACAACAGATTAATCCATTTCAGTTCCAATTCAGGTTCGACTCAACACCGTTCACATGAGGAGAATTTCCTACACAGGAGTTTGTTATAATGTCCCAAATAAAAACTCGTCCAAAGGGGTAATGTACAAAATTCCAGGGTGAAACAATAAGCAAAAAAATGTTAGTCAGTGGTCTCACGCATAACTAACTGTGTGTGAAGATGTGAGTGATACAGGCCTACCGCACCACAGGGTGCAGCAGGACTCCAAATGGAAAAGAAGGAATCCAGTTCTTTCTAAGTCCAGGTGGGACGGCTCAGTCAAAGTCACAGGAGGAATCCACCTCAGCATAGAAAAAAACCCCTGACCTGTCAACAGACAGGACCAGCAGAAATATAGAGTTTTTATTAAGCTGTTCCAGCTTTAATCCTTAAATCATGTTTCTGTAGACATTATATTTGACATTAATTTGTTATTAAATTGCTCAAGTTTGCAATAAAACAATTCTCTTTTACCTCAATGCAGTATTTCACAGCATTATCAATTTACTTGTTTGTAAATTGCAAAAGCAGTTTTCCAAACACAATGTTAAACATTAAATTTTATCAAAAAGCTGTAAAAGTTGACATTTGAATAATTAAATAGTTTAAAAAAGGCTTTTATTCAACAAAAATGTGACAAGCAGAGCAAAAAAGCGAAATGAAAGGTACATAATATGCTCACTGATCTCAATGCGACACGTTTGGGACAATATGGTGGCTCTCAGTCCGGACACGTAGGGCAACAGATAATGTAACAAGGGATATTCTTCATGCTTTAACCTCAATAATATGAACTTTCATCATGAATAAAGTTAGAATATACTATATTTTAGGCTTTACCTTCTGCTAAACGGAAAACGAGATGAACCTCCATGAACCAATAGCTAATAAGAGCTAACGGGGCTAACGAGGTAGCGCTAGCAGTACTCGGCAGAAAAAGTGAAGTTTACTCACTTTAACAACTTCCAGCTTAGAAGTCAGATGATAAACAGCAATTCTATCTGCAAAAGGGTTTGTTTCAAGTTCGTATCCAGGACTATAACCGTCTTAACCAACACAGACTCTCACGCTGCACAGCTTAGCAGTCTCCTCCTCATGGAGGATCTCTCCCGCACACACAAACAATGCTGCAGACACGGGGAAGAAGGGCGGGACCTACAGCGGCAGTCTGTATTCTGATTGGCTGATACGCACTGGAAACTAAACTTCCTATTGGTTAGGTATACTACCTAGCTTCCCTCGTCTCTTTTTCTTAAAGAGACATTCCCATTTTATGTGGGTTACAATTAGTAGACCAGCGTGTTTCGGCTTGTGGCCCTCATCGGGGTCGTCCAATTGTTGTTGGAGTCTTCACTTCTCCAGGTCTTGATCCTTCTCCGTGACCTTTGAGAGTCGGTGACTTTGTGCCGGAAATGTTTGGATCACGACTTCCTGACCTGAGAGGCTGAGAAAGGCGAGCGTTAGAGAAGACAAAGAGGCCTGTGGTGACTCTCTAGGAGCCGCTGGGACCCACAGCTCAAGTGAAAGAGTCTAACAGGGCCTGGTGTACTTCACTTATCTGGTCTTGACGAAAGAGCGTCGAGAACAAGATGTATGCAATTTTGAACTTGATGCAAAGCGCTACATGACTGCACTTTACCCTGAACAAACCTTTGTCACAAGTGGTGCATGGTGTGGAGAAAATAAACCCTGTTATAGGCTGCGAAAGACTCAAGATTGTACCTTCCGGCAGCCGCAGGCCAGCAACCCTAACTATGCAGCAAGAGCTCCTGTGGAATGGTTTATATGTGTGCACATTAATGTGTTAAAAAGTTCAGGCTTAATTTCAATTGCAAGCCTTTTGGAAAACTTGTAAACTGGTGTCCACAGAGGCTCTCTGTCCTCTGACAGAGGTTGAGCTATCTCGCAAGGAGGAGTAGGTAAAAAAAAAAATCAGTGTCCAGATTTACAAGAGGTGTACTCCAAAAACTCCAAAAAAATGCAATGAAAAGTGGTTCTACAAAGTATTGACTAGGAAGTGGTGGTGGGGTGTGAGTGAATACAAATGCAGGTTCAAATTCCCAATGAATAAAAGAAAAAGAAAGAAAAATTGCATCAGTTTTCTTCCAATTCACTATTATTCACAACTTTGTGTCAGTCTATCGCATAAGATCCCAATATAAACAGTTTGTGGTTAACTTGTTACCTTTGCAGTGCATTGTACTTTCCACATTGTTTGTTTCAGGACGAGGGGATTGCTCTGACTGGATCACCAACATCCCAGGATCAGAAAACCTGGTATGCTCCTCTAAAACTGTCATTATGTCATCTACTCAACTTGAAACAGTTCAAACATCTCTCGACTTCAAACGGATTCTTCAACTGAAACATTTTGGCTCATCAGACCCTTGTGAAAAACGCTTCTCCACCAGAGTGAATCAGCCTGTTGGTGGCCTCCAGCAGACGGATTCGACAGAACCCAACAGCCTGTGACGACTGCTGATTGTTTCAGTTTTGTAGATCGTTATGTTGGCTTTTGCTAGAGCCGTAAACCTAGTGAAACGAGAGAGTTCAGCAACCCATCAACCAGAAAGAACAAATTTCTACCAAATGAGATCTTTCAGCTGATTTGGTAATGAGGGATATTATTTTGACTAAAAATGATTAATTTCTTTGTTTACTCTGCGTTTTCTCTTCCCTGTTTCAGGACGGAAGCTGAGGATTTGAGCCAATGGCAGTGTGAGTTCAGGGGTCAGATCAGAGCAGTAAAGCAGTGGCTCAACAGTATGGAGAAGATGCTGCCCACTCTGGACTTGAGGGTCAGTTGTGTCTACGGTAGTTATGGTAGACCTCTCTTTCACCACACATCTAGTTGTCAAAAGCCAGCTATTGTGTCCAGTCCTTCAATATTTTTTTTCTTTTTCATACCTTACTTACGTTAGTATTTGTTCATTTTGCTGCCATTTTATGGGACTCATTTGGAATGGAAATGCAGCTCCAGCGAGAGTAAAACATTTAAACTAAAGCTAAGCCACTGACCTACAGCAGAGTTGGCCTCGGCGATAACATTTTTCATTTTCAACTGTCTCCTGAAACAACGGCGAAGAGAATGTGAAAGTTTACACTCATGAGTGTTCTATGGCGTTCCTCCTCCGCTCCTGCAGGGAGACTTCTTTAGCCCACGGGTGATGTGGGGGGGAGGAAAGGGACGGAGGAATCGGGCTCCATTGTGCCTGGCCTGGGCAGCCAGGCTGGAGAAGAGCCTGGCACTGGAGGGCCTCTGCACACATGATCGAGCACACTGAAAAGACATCAGGCACAGATGAGAGAAAGAGGCTAGAGGGCAGGAAAAAAAAAAAAAAAAAAAAAGTTGGATCTTTTCTGTGAAACTCCTCAGATCTGACTACGTAGGTATTTATTGGTCGCAAACGCATTTCGGTCGCCATTATTTATGACCGCTGTCTGTAGAGACTCGTCACAGCTGGGAGCGGCCATTATGCTGTTGGCCTCGATAAACACCTCAGTGGCATTCTGAGCGAGCAGCCATGGTGACAATGGCAACATTATATTTGATGCTGTAGCGAGCAGTGTTACCGTAGTTACCAGTAACTGAGTTAATACTGTGGAGTCAAAAACATTGGTCCTATCACTGACAGGGTTGCAAAAAATCCATTATTATACTAATCCATTGGTCACACTACAGTCCAATAGTGTACATTTCTACACTTGGTAGAAATGTCATGTATTTCTACCAAAATACATTACATCACTCTGAACACACCATCTACAACATGAAACATGGTGCTGGCAGCACCATACTGTGGGATGTATTGAATTGTAACCTCCAAACTGATAAAGATTAGAAATGATTCTGTGTTTTGCAAAAGTATTCCTACCCTTTTTTTTTTTTTTACATACCTCACAAATGCCATTATTGGGACGTAACATAATTGTAAAGTGGAAGGAAAAGGACACCGGGTTAGCGGTAAACACAAAAAGAAAACAAGAATAGCCCACGACAAAGAGCAAGTGGAGTCTTCTGTAGAACTTTGCAGAACAGGTTCTGCAGCACAATCACAAGCGTAATCCGCCATTGTTGTAGTTGATGTGTTTGAGGTTATAGGTCAGGTTCGAGCTCGGGAAAATACGTCAGGATTTTCATAAAAGATGCTTTTTCACTGTTCACATGACTACGGGAGGGAGAAGCTGTAACTTGTTTTTTTCTTTTCTCCTAAAAAAACAAAACAAAAAAAAAAAACTATTTTGGGTCCTCTAAAATATAAATTTTGTGTAAATGTCAGGCAAAAACTAAAAAGCTTTGAACTTTTTCCCAGCATTCACACACAGGGGCTGTGTTAGAGGACACATTTCAGTTTCAGAAACAAAACAAAAATGTCCCATTTGGACACCTTTTGGTAGGGCAGCAGTTCTCAAAAGCTTATTTTGTAGATTGGAATGATGCAGTGTCTTTGAGGATTTCAGATCACTTAAGATTTATGACCACAGTTGTGTTCATGTGGTTTGACGTTGTGTCCCAGACCAAACGTCCGACCCTGCTCAGTATTTACTGTGTTGAATGCTGTGAGAATCAAGATGGTGACATTTTCTGTGAAAGGTTTTGTTGCTCACCTTGGTAAATTCTTAACGGGACCATTTCATTTTTTTTATTTTTTATTACTGACGGAAAAATTCTGTTACAAGTTAAATGTACTTATAGTCAAGCTTAAATGTATTCATAGTGTAAGTTGCTAAGCTAAATTTGTTTTTCAATTGCAAGAAAAGGTCAGAATACTGCATTCATTTAAATCCCTGAGACCTCAGTCCCACAGATCCTTTTCAACATCGCATCTTCTTAGTCAAACATTTTTATCTGCTACGTTTGCAGACATTTCCACTTCCGCAGGAATGGATGTAAAGTACAAAGACGTTGCTTCAAAGCAAAAATGAGAGCTTTGGTCAGAGCCAGAGTGAAAGTGTGAAATATAGTGGTTGCCTCTTTATCTGCACCGTCTCCTATCATGCTGCATCCAAGCACAGACCTTTGCCATGGTAATGTTATGAGTCTGCAGCTCTGCCGGTCACAGTCTGAGCCAGAGGGACTCGTTAGCTTGCGTGAATGACGACGTCCCTCGGCAGACCCACAAACCTCGCGGCGACACACAGGAGAGTCACACACCTGCTACATCTCCCACTGCTTTCCCACAAACATGAGCTCAGAGCTGGAGCGTGTCGAGAGAGAACAAGACGAGCACCTTAAATATGTCACAGCTTCTTAGCCGACTACGAAACGTTCAGAATGTCTCCGTTTTATCAAGGGATTCAAACACGGAAAAGACCGTAGAGAAAAATTAGCTGGTAAGGCATCGTCACCCACAAGTTCTAATAGTATTTAAACAATAACTTATATTAATAGCGTTTATTAGAACTCACAGTGGTGATACCTCTAAACAAAATCCAGTACAAACAGTTCAGAAGTAACTTAATGACTGAACCGAGTCAAAAGCTGTGTTTAATTCATTTTCAATGTAGTTATAGCTGTTCTGTGAAGACCTCAGTGGTTTGTTATGAAAGAGTGACAAAAACAAAAAACAAAAGAAGAAACATTGTAAAGAAAGCCAAAGGACGACCTATTTAAAGTGTTCTACTGGTCATATAGGAAACACAGCAGACTTGGAGAAGAAGATGCTCTTTTCAAATGAGACCCAAAATGAACATTTTGGTCTTCGTACGTGACAAAGAACTAAGTCTATCCCATAAAATCCCCCCCAAATACATTGGAGGCTTTTGTTATAACAGAAAAAAAATAACATTTTCTGGGATCCAAATCCTCTTCCAAGGCTCTGCTATAGAATGACACTGAGGAAAAGTAAAAATGAAATTTCCTGACAGGTGAAGTTCATTCTCTGTTTTCTTTCCCTCCCTGGTGATGAGGTTCCTCATAAAGACCCTTTTTGTGCTTTCACTGATTCTATGGCAGATTCTGCATCCTTAATAAGTTGTGTAAATACAATTCACCAAACAGATCCTGGGTGTGGACTGACGTATTGCATGCTTTTCTCCGGCCGTCTCCATCTTTGACAGCTAACAAGCGGCGGCCCTCCTCCCTGACGCGGCGTCCAACCCGACGAATCGGGGAACTGTTTTCAAAACTATAGAAACAACCAACAAATTCCACTGAGATGACGCAAATTCATGGGGAAAGTAAATTTGCGTTTATTAAATTATCACCCTTAGGATTTGTTTTATTCGTTGGGATGGGGCCCTCCTTTTTTCTCTTTTTTTTTTTTTTTCCATGCCTGTCACGTTCTCTGGAAAACACAGATTTACGGCTTTAAATCCTTCTTCTCTGGGGACGGGTTGAATGAAAAATGCAGGTAGGTTAAACTCTTTCTGTCCTCCCTTTTATCCGCGACCAGGATTTCCAGTATCCGGGCAGCGAAGGAGGTCCAGAGGAACCCAGTGGGGAAGCCCCATCAGCCTTTCACTGGCTCTTCACGGAGGCAGCCTCTCCTGGTGATAAATGACGGTGTGCGTGCTGAATGGTGCCTCTGGTTTGACCCTAAAAAAAAAAGGGAGGACTCCTCCTCTTCTTTCATTACTCCTGAAGAGGGCTAATTACCATGTTCTGTGTCAGAGCCGCTGAGGTCTTATTCATCTTGAAGGCAGCAAAGACAGAAAGAGAGAGATGGGAGGAACAAGACTGCAAAATGAATCATTTGTGATCAGATTTTGGGTCCCAGCGGACGCTAATTTGAAATCAAATTAATTCGTAAGCCCTCTTTCAATTTTCAGACCTGTGCATCGACTGCGTAAACCTGAGATGATAGTTTTGGCAACAAATTTGATTAGAGCAGAGGACGCCTGTAGGACGCTTTAAACCATGTGTCATGGTTCCACGGCAATGTTTTCCTGGCAGAGCGCTGCCTCACCTCTGCCAGCTTCCCTCATGAAGAATGGGCAAACAGGGAACGTTGGCCTAATTTTTTTTTTTTTTTTTTTCATTAAATGGCTGCAGACATGAGCCTTTCAAGTTACCAGAAAGGAACTCCACTGATTTGGGAGCCTGTATCTTTCAGAGCTCATGTAAGCGCTAAAGCAGTGGTTCCCAGACTTTTTCTCCTGGGCCCCCCCCAGTGGTTTCCAAACAATTTCTGGACCCCCCTCTATGGATTACAATAGGGAGAGTTAGACTCTTGAACGATGGGTGTGACCGTGAGGGGGGGGAGGGGGGATTGAGAGGCTCGCTGTTCGAGATTCCCTGTTATACTCTTCCATCCGCTTGAAATGTAAATATAATAGGTGTATTTTTATTTTAAAAAGTTGATACTTAGCTTTTTGCGCTAAGTATTAGTGTAGCTCCAAAGTAGCAATACTGGCACGGCTTTCTTCTTACAGGCTCTTTATTAAACGCCGTGAAAACTACAGAAACA
>CAEGAE010054134.1:0-24826 GCA_903067095.1 Girardinus metallicus
AGTAGCTTGACAGGAAATTAGGGATTGAGAGAGGGAGAAGACATGCGGCAAATGTCGCCAGGCCGGGAATTGAACCTGCAACTACCAGCATGAGGACTAAAGCCTCCATATGTGGGTTGTGCTTTGCACCTGCGCCACCACAGCACCCCCAAATGGCATATTTTTTAAACCCAGAGGGACTCAAAGCACTTTTTTTTTTTTTTGTTTGTATTGTTGCTGACTTTGGGACAGATATGTCCTGTCAACTGCAATATTTTCTCCCCAATGTTCACTTGATTCATGTCCAAATACTATCCATAAAATGACCATCTAGCACCAGAGTTGTGCTGTGGCTACCGGTAAAGTTCTCTTTCAGCCTGAACCTATTTATGCATACACCATTAGCAAAATTAAAGCTGACATCTTCTTTGACTAATTGCTTTAATATTAGACATTTCTTCAACATTCTTTTCATCAATCACAAACCTTTCTGAAGAATTTTTAAGTGTTTAAAGCTAATTTAGTTGCACTTTTATTCTTCTGTACTCAAAAAGGGGCATTAAGTCCACTTCACTTAAGATAAATGGCTCCTATTAAGCAGAACATGATAGGTTTGTTTTTTTCCCCACACAGGTTTTGCGCCAAGATTGCGGGTGATGAATAATGAAGCTTTTTAATTCAGAATTTAACGGAAAGATGCATTAGCAGAGTCTCTAATATTAGCTTTGTGTTCCAGTAGAGGGGGAATTTAATTATAAAATATGATTGCTCCCCATCTCCACCATCATCTCTGACGTGTTGTTTACGAAATAGGAATCAAAAGGATAATTGACCGACATCCAGCTGTTCACTCACCTGCATATAAATGGGAATATTCAGCAAAGACAAAACTGCATCCGGGAGAAGTTGAGAAAAATCAAAATAGGTAGAATGTACCAGGGAGGCAGGTTTTTTTTTCTTCTTTGCAAGTTTTCATTCAAAAGGAACACTCTGTGTCATAATAGACCGGTAATTTATCTAACCGCCTCTATAATCACTGAGGCAATTTTGAAAATGGAAACCTAGGATTTGTTTTTGCAACACCTTATATTTTTTTTTATAATTTGGAAAAACAGGGAAAACATGACAAATACTAAATATAAATAGCATATGGTTTGGGATTTTAAATTCTGTTTATTTGCCTTTCTATGTTTTTCAAGCACCAATTTTATCAGACACCATTGTCTTACTTCTCTCAGCAGTTGCTATAGCAGCAAAAATCACCCAATATGCCATCAAAGATGGTGCATGAAGGAAAAGGACAACAAAAAAAGGTCACACACGTTGCTTTGGCCGTGGTGGGGAGAGACATATTAATTAATTAACTAACCTATTAACGCCTATTCAGTGAATGAATAAGATTGCCATATGTCGATCTATATTAATTCATAAGAAAGTTATATTTTTGATCACAAAAATAACACATTGATTTAATTGATCTAAAGATGTATCTTGTAAAGAAAAAATAAGGCAGACAGTATAAGTGGAAAAAAAGCATCAGTTTGATTAAGATGCCTTCTGCACTTACACTTACTCTGGAGGAGGAGTGCAAAATAAATTATATGGCAAAACTCCCATGTTGAAAAATACTACCTTTTGCTTTTGCAAATCTGCAGTCAAAGCACAGAGTGCATGCTCTGCACTTTGGGAGCGAGAGAGGTGATTAGTAATTGGAAACAGGACTGTGATGAGCCTTGAACTGGTATTGCTGCATAGCAAGAAGGCATCTGGTGATTCTCCCGTCAGTGTCTGTCATCCTTTCCAGCCACTGGAGGGCTTTGTGGTCAGTTTGAAGGAGGAACTCTTTTCCAAACAAGTGATCCATGAATGAGTCAAGTATCCATTTAAAAGCCAAGGCTTCCTTTTCCACATTTACCCCTCCCTTGGTAACAACTTACGGCTGATGTAGGCAACAGGACGGCGGTCTTCTGGTGGTCCCTCCAGAAGCACAGCCACAAGAAACCTTGCAAAAACACCAGTTTGCAAAGTTAGGTTTTTTTTTTAAAAAACTTTTGGGTAAAACGTGGCCCTAAGTCTATACTAATGTAATAACATGGGATTTGGTTTGAATGGTTTTTTATTATTATTTTGATTGTAGCTGACATATTTATGCTTTAGAACTGCTAAATGTGAACTGACTAACCAATGAATGCTTGTTTAAATAAACACAACTGGAATTGCTTCAAGATAATATTGCCTATTTGTTTTGAATTTATTTTTGATTGAATTCAATCGGAGTTGTTCACACATCATACAGAAATATCAGCGCACAGCATCTGGAAGACGTTCTGAAGAATTAATCAGTATTGAATCGAGGTAAAACAAAAGCTCAGTATGTCTTCGGCGCCCGAACCCTCACAACATTGGGCACACAAAAAAACCCAAAATACTAATTACTAATCGTAATTTGATTAGTAATTAACCGTAATCGCGTGACCACTGAAAAGATTAGAAATAGTTTTCTGCTCTGCTGGCAAACTTAAATCCCAGCATTCACTTAGACAGCTATCATCAACCCTGACATTTCTCCAACCTATGACCAACCCTCACGAGGCCACAGCAGTGCCCTTTACTAACCCTTTTGATTTATTTTCTGACAATGACGAATAAATTGGCTCAAGTAATATTTATTTGAATCAGGATTTTTTTCTTCTTCTTCTTTTTTCTGCTCCTTGTAAAATGTTTGAAGCAGATTCAGTCTTCGCAAAGGAAAACATTCTATAAAATACCTCATGTGCTGTCATGAAGCCAGAGTACACACTCGTCCGGCTCTGATGGAACGTTTGAGGCCAACACCTGCCTGGAGAATGTGTGTTCTGAAAATAACAGTGCTAGAAGAGCCAAAATGTAGATCTTGGGCCAGGAAACAAAAAAAATTAAAACAAATCTGAGTCAGGTGAGCTCAGATGAAGCTGTTACCAATTAAATAATAGACTGAATTCTTAAAACATACATGTGCACGGACTAGTACATTTCCAAAGTCACCGGCCAATTAATTTAATGATACGCTGCATTCAGAACTTTGCAGGATATTGCAGAGTCAATTCACTGCCCAGCCTAGTGGTGAGTAAACAGAAAATATATATATATATTTATCAAGGGTCAGAGAAAACAAATATTAAGTTGGAAATTAGCTGAATCAGCAAATAAACTTATGTAAGACAAGAAAATATTTTTGCCAGACCCTGCAAGAGTTAAGACCATGAGAACATTGTTTGTATTTGGTATCATTTGACATCAACATGTTATTCATGGAAAACCTATTGCATAAGTTTGCGTGTGAGTGTGTGTGTTTTAGCATTTATCACTTTGCAAGGCCCGTTTTATTCCCACAAATACTTAATGTTGCGAAGAGCCACTGCTCCTTCCCATAAGAAGAAGTGCAGTTTTTGTGATGTGGGTTAGGTTTAGGACTAGAGTGTGAACTGAGTTTAGGTAAGGTTTTAGGATTAAGCGCATACTAATAATAGTTGGGTTTAAAAGTAAGGGTTATGGCTAGGCTATAGAAACAAATGAAAAATGAATGGAAGTCAATGCAAAGTCCTTGTGAAGATAGAAATACATATTATGGGCGTGTGTGCGTGGGTGTGTGTGCGTCCATGCGTTTCTTGGTGAACAATGTGCCACTTGTCCATGTGACAAATATCTGTTTAGTCTGCAGAGAACTTCTGTGTAAAGGCCTAAAACATGGGATTACATAAACTGACCTTAAAACCAGTTTCTACAAAGGATAGTGTCAAAACGCTCAACACTCATTTACATTCAGCCAAAGGTAACATTCTTGATTACATTTGAGTTAGTTTTTTTTTTTTTTGTTTTTCTATAGTGTATAATTATCCATTTGGATAAACTTTTGTTGGATTTCTTATTTGAAAACTTTATTCATTAACATTTTCTGCCCCTGCCTAATCCTACGGGCATGGGGAGGACTGGAGTCTATCACAGACACACCCTGAGTATGTTACAAGTCCATTGGAAGGCGACACCAACACTCGCTCAAACTGAATTAAAGTATTTCAAACTGTCAGTTGACATAACATACAATTTTTTTGATGCGGAAAAAAATAGAGGAAAAAGTAGAAAACCAACGCATGCAAATAAGGAACAAGCAACATTTTTATTAAAGGGCAAAAAGACAGAACAGATGAAATATGAGCCACTGGCCTGACAGGAAGTAGTGATGACCATAATTAAATTTTTCAGTTCAGTTAAATTTATCTATCCAGAGACATTTAAAAATGTAATTTTAAGACACCTGGCAAGAAAACAAACAAAGTACAAATTCAGTTCGAAGCAGTCCAGGTCTTCTGAAGGTAGTTTATTTTATTTTAAGTAAAGTGTAGAGGAATTCATACAGATGCATGCCACAGATTTGAGATTTTATCTGTGAAAAGAAAATCATGAATACCTTTGCTTTTGCAAATGATCCAGACCATTCGGTTCGCATAGTTAGGGTGAGATCCAATTACAGTAAGTCGAATTCAGTCTTAATTATTGTAATACAACAAAACCCAATTCAGTTTATCACGTATACCCATTTTGTAAGAGTCACTGAGATTTAAATGAGTCTTCTGAGCAAATCTGAGGAGACAGTAGAGAGGAGAGACTCCATTTTAGCAGGTGATCTTACAACAGTAATCTAGCTGTTTCAAGAAGATTTGCATTGAGAACCTCATCTGCCCTTTTGGTTTAGTTTCAACATGCAAAAGCAGAAAAGATAACACTTTCGACAACAGGAAGGAGAAAGCCGCACAGCAAGCTGTACATTTGATAGCCTGGTGGCATTAGTCACCGATATACTGGCATTTCCATTTCCTGGAAAGCAGCCTGGCATTTCAGGCGCCATCCACCAACACTCCTCTGTTTTCCATCTGTCCACTCAAGCTGCAGCTGAATAAAGAAAGTACAATGCTGTGGATTGAGCGTGACTTTAAATGAGCCTTGCTGAACATTTGACATACCACTGGCACTGCATCACACGTCTGCTTCTTCACATATCAGCTGTTTCGACTCAGATAATACTGTCACCACACCAAGATAGTCCATTACACTGATTGCAGCTGTGCACGCCGGCGCTAATTACGCAGCAGTCTTTGATCCAAGAGTACATAGGATGCATCGGAGATAAGGATCACAAGCCTGGATGAAATATGCAAACTACTGACTAATGTATATATAGTCCTTTTACGTTGCACGATTCCGACAATCATTCTTTAACAAACTGTGCCTCCACAGAAATGCAACCATGCTGGTCAGCATCACTCAACAGGTCTGACTGACAGGAATAACATCCAGAAGTTCATCAAGATCTGCCTCAGCTTGTGCCTGTTAATGTAATCGTTCCATAATCCTTGGACACTGTCCACATGAAAAACATGTCGTATAAGGTTTAGACATAAAAAATAAAATAAATAAATAAATGATCTTCCCAACCCAACCACTTGCATGTACATGTAACCTGCACAAAATAATCTAACCGCATTTTATTTTGGCGGGTCAGCTGACGGCACGCTTTAAGTTCTGGGTGAGAGGAGAACTCAGGTCTCCGAATACTGGGATCATTATGAGAATTTGAGGTGTAGATATTAGGAACCAGTAGATGGCAGTAGTGCAACAAAAGTGGATGCAAGCTGCCGTTAAAATCTAAAGAAGAAGAACTCAGGCCTCCTCCACTGTTCGAGCTGCTGGTGTTTGGCGTCTTCTAAAATCATTGAAGAATACGGCTGGATCAAGCCCAGTCAACACAATCGAAAAATTATATGGTGTGTTTTCTGTCAAATACTCGACGGTGAGTCGTTTTAATTTAGGTACTTTGTTTTTGTAGAAATGCAGTGGCGACACGCCCACTCACAATTGGTGATTAAACGATGGTCTCATAGATTAAAATAGAATTCTTTATTTTGTTAATTTTGTGGCCGAATAAAATATGTATTCTTAAGACATTTAATAAGCCCTTTGAGTTTCGTAAATTCGTCCTTTTAGGATAGTTTTACTTACTTCTTATTGAGGTTATTAACGGCCGATAGAACTTTGGAAATGGTTAATTCAATTGAAGTTGCGCAACAAAATAAAGACAATTGTTTATCGGAACAGTACTGACGTCAATTAAGTTGTATCCAAGTTGTATCCAAGTTTAATTGACTACGTCAATTAAACTTGGATACAATTTGAAAGTTAACTTTAATTTGATCTGTAACTGTGAACTGTAACTTTGAAATTTATTTGAATGATTCCTGATAAAAAACTTTATGGAATATAGCTATTTTTTTTATTTTTATGAATATTTACTTGTTTTGAATAACAGTTTAACCCTGTTAAATGCTAATTTTTGTTTTATTTATCACCTTGTTTAGGTCACTTTTTTTTTTTTTTTTTCATTCCCTGCTTCAACCCAGATGGCGAGCTACCAGATCACCGCAGCTTCGCGGTAGGATTTAACTGAACCAAAGTACTTTATTTTCCGGACTTTGTTTTTTTTTTTTTCCTTGGATCATGGACCAAAAAAATAAAAACACATCGGACTATTAATCACCCTGCAAACAAAGGAACTGATTTGAATAAGAAGAAGAAATACTCTGGGTCTCATCAGGGTTTTTTTTGTTATTGTTGTCTTTCTGTTTGTGTTTATTGTTTATACTTGTAAGGAATTATTATTAATACCTTTCTAAATATATGCAAATATGTTTGAAATAATAATTTAACCTTACTTTCTGTCTGATGGTGTTTTATTTACACACACGGGCTCCTCAGTCGAATCCTTCTGATTTATGACCATATTTGGCCGTAGTCGGGCGCCTAGCCTCAATTAGCGTTACATACAGTGCCTTGCAAAAGTATTCATGATTTTTTTTTCACAGATAAAATCTCAAATCTGTGGCATGCATCTGTATGAATTTCTCTTCACTTTACTTATAATAAAATAAACCACCCTCAGAAGTCCTCTAATTAGCAGATACATTCCACCTGTGTTCAATTGAATCTCTATATAGATTCAAATCATCTGTGAAGGAATTGTTTGTTCGCTCTCCAACTTGTTTAAGTGAGCTTAAGTTGTTTTGCCAAAAGGAATGAGCAAAAATAACTGTCTCTAGATGTACATTGTTGGTAGAGACATACACCAGAAGTCTACTAAGTATTTGTTTCGGTTTGTCTACAGCGAAAGAAAAGTCTTGCAACTTGACAAAGTGTGGAAGAAAAGCTCATCCTGCTTCAACACACCTGCGTCAAATAATGAGGTCATTCACAGGACTCGGGGTAAAACCTGACTGCACACTGGGGAGGTAATGCAGACATTTGTCTCAGGTGTGTTGGATCAGGGACACATTTAAAGTGGTAGGTCACCAGTCCTCAAGGCCTAAATTTGAGTTGGAGTCAAACTAAAGTATAATTACTGAAAACTTAGCTATTGAACAGTTATTTAGCAAAAACGATTTAGACGAAACAGTTTAATGCATATTTTGACCTTTACATTTAACCACTAATTCATTTCACTTTTTATATTATGATGCAGAAACTGAAAACAGACATGCTGCAACATTTGCTTTGCTTAAAGTTTTCTGTTAAACAAAAAAGACAGCTGTCTTCACAGAGCTGACAGGACCTCCATGTTCTTTTCGTTATTCCACCCATGAATGCACTGAAAATGTTTGATGTTGCTATGGTAAGGTTGTCATGCATTGTGGGCTACTTGCACATGAATTAGTCCATCTTGTCCCACAGTTTACGCTTCCCACTCAAGAGGTTGTTAAGCACATCAGTAAAACCCTCCCGAAAAAGAAGCTCAGATATTTATCCGCTGTGACCTTTGAGGCAACACGTAGTTCCTGAAGGATGAGGGGATAGTGAAGACAGGAAAAGCAAAATCCATGCAAAGTTTAGCGCCGTGCCTAGCGGTTTAGAGATAACGACAAGACCAAAGGTTCAATTGTTAAGAGCAAAACCAGTATATCCATTTGGATGCATGAAGATTCTGCCACAAGTGGGTGCTTGAAAAAGAACACTTATCAGGAAGTAATCAGTGAGTCACTTAGCGTATTTGTCCTCATTTGCCGTAAATGTTGGTACTTTATGCGGGCACGCAAACAGAGGCAACTACATCGCTGATCTCCTGGGACCTCATGAGATGGACTGATAAAGTTGTCAGACAGAAACAACATCTTGTGCATTAACCAGCTCTCATTTCTTTCCTTCCTTACCACCCACAGATTCAGGGGGAAATGGTTAAAGCTTTAAGTAATGTGTTTATAAAAGCAAAGCGAAAAAAAAAAAATTTAATCTTTCACTGGAAAAAACAAAACAAAAAGGCTTGCAATATTTGAATGAGTTTTACAGCACTTTGACAATTATCTATACCAAATTTGCCTGGGAAAAGTATTGAAGTTACTTATTGTACTATGTCGAAATGGAGAAAAGTGAATACATTTTTTTGTTCCACCTCCCAGTAGCCCAGAGGTTCCCAATCTGTGTGGCGCGCCCCCTGGGGGGGACGCCGTGCCATTGCAAAGGGGGTGCGGGAAGCAGTATTGATATCATGTCTGTACCCGGGGGGTGGAAGGGTGGATGGAAGAGTATAACAGGTCTCTCGAAACCCTACACATAATGGGGAGTCTCTCTACAACCCCCCTCACACCCCTGGGTAACACATACTACAGGCAGACAGCCAGAGTCTAACTCTCCTTATTGTAATCCATAGGTGGGGGCAGAAAATGTTTGGAAACCACTGGGGGGGCCAGGAGAAAAAGTTTGGGAACCACTGCAGTAGTCTATGTTGTGCCACCATATAAAACCCTGGTAGGATACACTGAAGTTAAAGGCTGTAAAAGACAAAACTTGAAAAATTTCAAAGGATATGAAAACTTGTTTAAGCAACTGTAAAACAATGCAAATTGGAATATTCAAATTTCATCTTCCTTTCTAGAGATTCTAGGATTGTGACGCTCGTGGTGGCAGAAGGTCGGAGTAGCTCTGAGTTTAGTTCTGATCTGTTCTTCTAGACTTTTTTTATTGGGATGTTGCATGTTTAGACAACTATTCCCTCTGGTTTTGGACTCTCGACAGCCGAAAATATAGCTTATTTTATTTTATTTTTTTTTACAGTTCTTATGGTGTGTAATGATGGCAATAAGGCACTGTCTATATAGCTTGAAGTAGCTGATTAGCATTTTAAAAGCTCAAATAATACCTGAACTGTAACCCCAAGTCCCAGAAAAGTTGAACATGATGCTTCTTGGATGTGGAGCAGGACCAAAGACCAGGCGGGGAGGAGGAAGTTCAAACCATGTCTTCCATCGATCCAAATAGGAAAAATTCAACTCCTTGACTCAAACGCCTGCCTATAGTGTCAGCATCCACAACGACTCTTTGAATATACTTGAATGATAAGTAGCGTAGTAGAGACTCCCTGTTATGTGTAGAGTTTAGAGAGACCTCTCTCTATACTCTTCCATCCACCCCCCCACCAGGTACAGACATAGTTCATCGTTGTTTTCTTTTGGGTTTTTTTATCCATACTGCTTCCTGCGCCCACCCACCCCACAGTTTGGGAACCTCTGATTTAGAAGAGGAGTATCCCAAACATTTGGTTGAATGTCCCTTCATTCTTGTTCCTGCTATAAAAAAAGACCTCTTGATAAATTTAAGTCGCTGGGCAGGTTTATTCTTACCTCCTACTCTAACAAAATTTATTTGGCTGAACAAGAAATTCCAGAAACCTAAAGTGATTTGTTTGAGGAAAAACTTTATAGGTAGTCTGGAGAAATTTGATACAACTCCAGGGGAAAGTTTTTGTACCTACCCTTTCTCTCCAGCAGGTTACCCCTCACTGACCCCGATTTTCTGAGCAAGGATGATAAACTGCATGACACCTGCCTACATCCCCGCTGAGAGGCGCCGATAGGGACCGTGTTTCTGGGAGAAACAATTTTCATTTTTAAAATTCTCATCTGCAGTAAGTCTTGTTTAAAAACTTGCTCAACTCAATGAACTCCTCAAATGTGAAAGAGTTTGGCATCTACTGTGCCTAAGTCAGGAAAGTCCAGCCCTAATGGGCCGCCATGTTCTGCCATTTTTAGATGCATCTCTGCTTCAACACAGCTGACTAAAAAGGTCCAACTATCTCCTCAGCATGTGAAAGTTCTGCACAGTTCTGCTCATGAGTCGTCATTGGATTTTACTGTGTTGAACCAGGGAAAGAACTAAAATATGCAAGACACTGGCAAGACTGATTTTAGACACAATTAGCCAACATTCTCTGACTAGTAACTTTGCAACTTTACAATAATTATTAATCAATGGTAGTCAGAGTCATGTAACAATATGTGTTTGATTGGATATTACATTATTTACCCAGGGCTTTGTAAGAGTATTCCTAGAACTTAAACTTCTTTTTTTTTTTTACATTTTGTTACATTACAGCCATATATTCAAAGTATTGTGATAACCCAACACAAAGCACAGTATTAGTGAGATGTATGTAAAAAAAATAAAAAATAAAAAAAGACACTGGGTTTTCAGAAAATTTCCAAATTGGAGTTTTTCTTGATTTTTATTCAACAGTCAACTCAATCTCCACGTTTTCAAAGCAGTTGTAACACACAGGCCTAAACAGTGGCACTCATGGTCAGAGTGATATATTTTCATTTGGAAAAGGTTATAACTGAGCTAAAATAAAAATATGAATCAAAACAAGCATTCCCTTTAAACAATCATTATATAATGCTTTTTTTTGTCTGTCCCATTTATTATCTTTCTACATAGCCTCCGTCATGTTTTCATTCGTGCAAAGAATTGTATCAAGGATCAGAAATGTTTTGATGCAAAATGTGTTTATTCCATGACATTTTGTTTTTTCAAACTTTGGCTAAAAATGTAACTACTGTAAATATTACAAAGGTGGTTAGTTAATTAATTACAGTGGTAAAATTTTGTTAAAAAAACCCAACAATAAAACAAACAAAATAAAAAAACAATCCGATGATGCTGGAAAAGACTATTGTTGTGTGCAAGTTGTGCAGTAAGCAGTTGGCCTATCTTCGAAGCTATTCAAGCCTAAAATACGATCTCAAAGCAAAACATGTTGCTGCAAGCACAGACGTCCCCAACGCGAACGTCAGCATCCACCGTTCCATGGAAACTTTCCGCTTTGTGAGAGCAAGCGTTTAGGCACCCCCAAATGGCTGTCATTGGATATGCAAGGATTTCTCAAAGAATTAAAGCAACATTCCAGGTATGTTTTTGACGAGGGAATAACGTCTAATATGATACAAAACTCTTCAAAGTTGACTTTACATAAAACATCTCCTTTAAACAAAAAGAGTATAATCTTAGGTTCTTCTCTATCCAATATTTCCATATGCAGTGCCTTGTTAAAGATTTTTTTTGTCATGTTACAACCAAACATGTCTGCCCACCTAAACTGACAAGCTGGTTTAAGAAAACATCCACTGAAGAACTGCAGTGTGGGCAGCGTAAAAACCTGAATGAAAATGTCAAAAAGGCTCACGAAGCAAATGGCTCTCAGTGAAGTTCTGCGGGTTACTGGACTACAAATCTGACATCTGAGATTTTCAAAGAGACTCATCAAAACCAGAGTACGGGTAGCCAATTTTAACACTTACGCACATGCAACTTTCTTCTGTCCACTCCTGTTGTCATGCACATGAACACATGCATCCCTCTAGCACACACGTGTGTGGGGGTGCGTTTGCGTGTGTGTGTGCGCTCCTTGAAACATTGCATCACCACAGCATTCTCATTTCCCTTTGTTTTTCTACCTTCCAGTCCATAAAATGAGATCACTTCACTGATTTAATTCCAGTTGTTGTGTTTCGAGGGCACGTGGGAGGCATTCCAGTGCACAGACACAGATCACAAGTCTGTACACAGCCTGTCATCCAGCTGTGCAATACCTAACAGCTGCACAACAGTGAGTTATGACACTTGAGAAAGAACACCAGGCCCGCTCAATTAAATTTTAACTTATGTTAAGGGGGGGTTCTTATGCAGCAGCAAGAGTGATTTAATATTATTGCTTGAACTGTGCTGATGGCATAACTAGCCCAAACACTTAATTAGGAGCACTAATGAATATGGCTTCAAATTGCTAAGTGGCTTTTCATCTCAAAAGGAAGCTGTTGCTCTTATGCAAAAGATTTGTTGCCATTTGAGGCCCTCTAGTGGTAAGCCTGGAACGTTACATAAAGGCTAATTTGACATAATAACAATCAAAAATCGTTTTGTGTCAGGTTGTATAAAAGCCAAATAAAATTTTAAATTGTTTTTATTCATGAACAATTTTTTTTTTAAATATGGTATGTGTCTCAACATTTCAATTCTGCAATCTTTTATTAATTTTCTTTTGCAAAACATCTCCATTACATTCTCCATCGTACTATAAGGAGCATGTACACGTTTCAATTGCAGCTCTGGCTCTACATTTAGTGTAGTTGTCCTATTGGTAGATCAACCTCTGAAATGTTCTTGGGTCTTTAACCTCAGAACATTGCAGGGTCAATTTGTGTGAAAAAAACAACAACAAACAAACGACAAACAACAACAACAACAAAAATTCCTTATTTGAATCTGTATTTGGTTGCATTCATCCTTCTGTCACCTCTGTCTGTTTCTCCGTCACTGCCGAAGAAGATGCTTCCACCACTTTAATGTGCAGCAATGCACATCTTGTTATTTTGAATCCAATTCAAAAACATAAATTTTCAGAGTTAGTGACATCTGACCAGAGCCGCTTGTTCCACATGTCTACTGTGTCTGCTGCATGACTCTACATGCCATGCTCAATTGCTTGTTGTCATGTCAACAACCTTAGCTGTCGATCCCTGCAGCTCCTCCAGAATTACTACGGGTTTATTGGGTATTTTTTGATAAAACACTTGTCTTGTCGTCTGGTTTAGCTTAGTTGGACAGCCATGTCTATGAGAGTTTTGAATTGTGCCGTACTCATAACGTCAGATTATGGATTGAACAGAAGTCGATCAGACGCCCAAAACTTTGGGATACTGTTCTATAAATCTTCTTTTAAACTCCTCTCCAGCTTTATTTCTGACCTGCCTGTTTTTCACATAAAAGCTGTATTTACACTGACATTCAATTACTCACAGGTGAACTCTACCAATAAATATTGTGACTGTTGAGTAACGAAGAAATAGTCTGGCAATGCTATTCATTCAGAAACTGGGAAAGAATGGAGCATAATGTTGGCAAAAGGTTTGCAAACCACAAAGTCCAGTCAACACTCAAAACACAGTGCAACTAGGGGAAACAAAGAACAGTTTTATTCCATAAAGTCAAACTAACCACAAAAGTTAGATATCATGAAACTGAGAACAAATGTTTTTTTCCCCTGGTCGTCATCTGCCACTGTGATTATTTTATGATGACTTTGTGGGGAATAAGGGTGTGTGTAGTTCTGCATGTTGAATTTTGGTAATGATTGCTTTGCCCATTTACTTTCTACCTGTAATAGTTTCATTTCAATTCTCCGTACCTGTTTGTCGAAATTTTAGTCCTTTCTGTTTCCTCAAAATACAGGTATTACTGTGGTGGAGTCTTCAAAGGAAACGCCATTGCAAATTTTGTGTCAAAAATATTTACCTATATGTATTTCTAATGTGGGTAAAAGCTGCGCTATAGAAAAAAATATGTATCCAAGCTAATCTATGTTTTACAAGCCAATCTCTTATGTTGTTAGAGAAAGTCCATCTTCTTGACAGTTTTCATTTTTAGCTCTTCAATGACAAAACTATTTACCATATTGTGTCCCTGAATTAAATTTATCTCTTGCATCCTTTCCATTTTGTGATGTCATAACCTTTTCCAGTGGATTTTTTTTACCAGATGCATCATTTTGTGAGAATTTCCTGAGACTGTTCATGGTCTGACGGACAGCTGGATTGTAATGACATGGATGAGGTTATCATTATGCAAGTCCTGTTACAGTATTGTTAAATGCACTTTTGAATATAAATAATGATTTAAAATGGACTTTTGAACATTTTCTTTCACTACATTTATAGGATACAACATGTCATGAAGCTTTGGCATCAGAAAGTTGGGCGAAAGAGGATCTGACTCAAAATACAATGAAACACCCAATTACTCTGGCGAACCACAGTGATGAGAAACCATTTCCATTTGTAATTTGTTAAACAGAAGAAAAAAAATGCCACTGTTGTTTTGTTGGTTTTCCAGCCTTGAAAATCTGACTATAACAATGGTAATTTACATACATTAATACAGCATATTAATGTGCAACAATTCTGTAGACAATTAACATTATTATGGTGACAGCATAAAAAAGAGCAGAAAACAAACAGGCTCTGAGTTCATTCAGAAGTGGACAACCTGACATCAATGGCATACCTAATAAAAATGGAGGCGTAACAATACATCCAGCTCATGAAAAAAAAAAAAAAAAAAACTAAATTGGACTCAGAAGAATAAAACAGAAGACTCTGGCTGCCCATTCCCCTCCCCAACTCCTATTTTGTTTTTGTTTTTTTCTAAATAGGCTTAATCAAAAACTCTAATCAGTGTTGAGTAATCGAGTTAAGGTCCAAATAAGGCAGATTTTATCCCTGTCTCTTTCTCTGCTGGTCATGTTGCAAAGAAATATTTAGTATTTTTGCGTTTTCACAGATAGAATAGATCAGTGGGCTTCAAATCCAGACCTCGAGGAACTGTGTCCTGCATCTAATGCATGAATTAGGTTTTCAGGGTCATTCTTTGACAGAAAATGTAACTTTTTAATATGTTTCAAATGGTAAAAAACAGATTTAGTAAAATTGTTAACAAGACTTTTGAAATATAAATCACTGTCTACTATTACACCCAAATGTTGTGCTTTGATTCTAAATTTTAGAAGCATCTTGATTTATACCCTAGTTAGTCTTCTGAAGATGACTCCTTATAAACACTTACTGAGCAGAATTTATAAGTGATGAGATGGTAAATGGGAGATCGTGCACTGATCGGGTGTGATTGTTTTCAAGCTTCTAGAGAGGTTAAATAATCAAAAGGAGCATGGGAATGACTGCAAACACAGATTTACCATGGTTTGTGTTGGATTACTAACACAACATTCCTTTTACTTATACTGAAGTATTTGTAGTTGGGAAACAAGCAAACATCTTCGGTTAAAGTTGCATACCTTACCTTGGGCTGCCTTTCTGTTGAACACATTTGGATTCATGCCCATAGCTTGAGGCAGAATAGCTGACGCTTTTCCCACCAGGCTATGCTCTACTGGCTCACAAACAAATGTGAAAGAATTCAGCGTTACAAGAACATAAATTTGACGAGAAATAAAAATGTTTAACTTAAATGTCTTGTTCAAGACAATGTGACAGTTCAGCATTATTCTTATTCCCCCCACTGCTAACTTCCCTGTCCTTACTGGTAAGAAAGAAAACCCCTATGGCATGATGCTGTTTTTTTTTTTTTTTATAAAGACTTTTTTTTTTTTTTTTTCTGACCAAACATTCATAAAGCCCAGCTTTGTTTATGATGCAGGGTTTCAGAACAGGGCATGCATTCTGCAATGCATAGCTTTGCAGCACCTTCAGCTCTCTTATTATCATGGCATTAACATGCTCCGGAAGACCTTTTTTTGTGATGGGGTTAACCATCTTCTACATGTTGTTGTCTGTTAGTTTATCTGCAGATTAGAGGAAGTGGTTAGATAAGCCCATCAGGAAGTTGTCCTAGGACAACCCCATTGACCACTGTTAGACAATGTCTCCCACCTCCTGCATGAATGTGTTACAAAACCAGAATGATTCTTCAGTGACAAATCGCAATAACTTAGGTACTTCCTCACAGCACCTGATAAGCTTTTTGACCGTAACTGCTTCCAACAAACTCGACAAGTGTCTATTTTGCTGCTGCTATTTCCACATTTTTTCTCATTTTTAATAATATTGCTGCTTGCATAGTTGTTTTTTTTTATTTTTTTTTATGCAGACATCTGCATGCGCATTTCATGTATTTTATTTTTACTTTTTATTGACATGACACCGGCTCTGCCTCCTGGTAGAAGTAGAGCAAACCGACGACAAAACAGACAGTGTTATAATGGCGGAGGTAGTGCAGCTCAAAGTATTGTAATTGACATCCCAATTCACACTCCCTTCCAGCAGGTGGCGGTAGTGCTCATCAAAATTTTGTTTACCAACCACCATAAAAAAGAAGAAAATAAACAATACGTTACCCGAGATATCTTTTGAGTCATTTTTGCCTGACCAGCACAACACTGAGGCGAAGACGACAGGCAAGAAAATTATCCAACGAGTCCTACTTAAGGAAAGGTTCTTTGCGGGAAACAACAAATAAAGTCCAAGTCTTCCGCAGTCAGAGGGAGAATGAGTGGCACAGAGTCTCATTGGATGCGAGTGTGAAAGCTGTGCTGGATGCATGTTGCACATGAAAAACGGATGAGTAATGACCGGCTTGTGAAAATCTGCCTTCAGGAAAATGCTTAAAAAAAAAAAAAAACATTAGCATGAAACGGAGCTTAAATGTAAATACTGTAGTCGCTGCAGCACATGTTTTCATGCTGCCGTAGAGCTACAATTGGAATGTGCACACATAAAATCAAGCATCTACTTGGAAATGTAATAAGTTGCATTCCGCGCTTAGGCTCTGGGTGATGGCTGTAGGGATTGCACGCTCCCCCCTGACAACACTGAACCATGACTTCCTATTAGTTTCCTCGAAATCTCTGACTGTAGTGAGCTAGCAATCACTAACCCCTGCAAGTTCCTTCAAATAAGTGGCGAGTACTGCGGGACAAATTGCCACCCCCCGATTGGTCAGTTGCTGACAAAACCTCCTGGCATTATTGGCAGGTAGCATCACGTCTATTACTGTACTCTTTCACAGTTCTTTGAATCGGAGTATTCTATTTCTTACGCTGTAAACTTACCCTGTACAATCTGGTTACATCCTGTTTCTACACTTTTATTGTTGTGTGCCTGCTTTGACTTGCCTGTCAATTTGCTGCTAGTATGCCTGAGTTTCCCCACTGAGGGGGAAACAAGGTTATTTTCTGTTTCATTCTTTAAACAATGATCAGTATTATTGATGATAAACTTACTTAAAGTAGTAAAAAAAAAAAGGTTGTAATCATAGATCTTAATTCAATAATTTTGCTTTTCCTAATCTCTTGCAGTATTGTATTTTATAATATCTGGAGGCACACCTTCGTTGTAGAAGGTGTGCCTTCTTAATTTAAAATTAATCGATTGAATATGTCATAAAATGTCCTACTTGTGTTGGGAACCGGGGCTGGGTGGTTGGTTGCCTCTCCTATTCTTCTCCACCAGAGGGGGCTGTGAGGCGGGGTTCTTCTCACTGGAGGGCGTGGCCGTGCGGCTGGTTCGGCGCACCTGCAGCACATTCTGTCGTCAGTGGAGGAGTATATCTGCAGTGAGCTGTCAGCACTTCAGCGCCAGATTGTTGACCAGTATTGGTACTGCAGGCCTCGGAGACTTTCTGGTGTAAAGCTCCTTTGAATATTCCAGTGATTATCTTTGTGCATCATTTTCAGATTCCCCGCGACGCTGCATCCTCCTGGTTTCCAGCCCCAGGGCCTGCGTTCCAAGACTCCCTCGGGACCCTGCGGAGGACACCCGCTGGTGCCTGGGTTCCACTGCCCTCCAACTCCACCAACCGCCAAGCCAACCCAACCCTAGCCCGGTTACCTCACCCCCAGTTCCTCTGGAACCAACGACGTGAGCTACAAGAAAGCCCTGACGAATTCAAGTAACGCCCAAACGTCCCACGGTACCTGAACTCATCACCCCTGTCTTTCTCCGTAACCCAGATTCCCGGAGACCTGTCAGACTGCCCTTCCCGGACCCTTATCTCTCCTGTTTAAATTTCAAGCAATAAACCATTTGTATTGTTTCCCCGTGTTTCTGAGTGAGTTCTGCATGTGGGTTCCACGATCTAACCGAAACATGACAACTTGTGACATTTTATGGGGAGAAGGTTTGAGTAATCCGAAGAAGACTGGCATTTTCTTTGTACCTATACCTTCACAGATGCACAGATGTAGTAAACCCTTTGTAGTTTTACTGAACTAATTTGGGTCAAGGAGTTCCTGCTTTCCTGTGAGGAAAAAAAAACCCTGGGTGTATCTGGGACTGTTTGAATAGCCCTAGAAATTTCAGAAGACAGATAAGATAGCCAGACCGGTGCGGTATACTTGCTCCGGTTTGACTGCGAACTAAACAAATGGCTCTTTTTTTTCATTTTGAACAAAAATGAAAATGGAAGGAAAAATAAACATTGTTGCAACCTGACAGTAAACAAGGAGGGACTGCACCAAGTGGAGTTGCTGTAGCAATCATCCTTCGGGTCACATGAAATCTGGGCACGAAACCCCGAGAATACCACTCTTTAAAGAGTCACCCAGGGAAATACTTTAGTGGAAGTGAGCAACAAAATAATTGATCATTTTCCTCCTAATCTAGAAGAGAATAGAAAGTGAAGTTGGACTTTCCTGGCAAAAAGGGAAATGAAAGAAGTCCATAAATTGAGAGAACCCTATAAAACTGAGAAGAAGGCAAGAGAGCCGACAAACCTGGGGCTTGAAAATAAGGTAAGCAGACTTCAGACTGTCTTGTAATAATAGTCTTATATAGAGTAAAAAATGCAGACTTGTGTGTAATTATGAATCACTGCTACATGCAGTAGTAGTGATTATGTTTAACATATTGATCTGTATTTGTATGTTTTAAGAAATGTATAAAAAGTACGAAACAGTCACTGTGATTTCAGATAAAACTAAATATTAGGTCATTGACTTAAATTCTTATACTACTAAATCTTAGCATCAGTTTTATTGAAGGTACATTGTATTCTATGAATTTTTTAAATTCTGTAATTGTTTTTTTTTTTAATTCATGATTACATGCTTTTTATTCTTCCTTTTTGTGATTCAGATGAAGCTGTTTGTTGTCAAGATCCTGTGTGCATTTTTTCTGGTCGGTAGCCAAAATCCAACAAGTCACTGGACTCTCCAGCCAAACGGTATAGTTCATATTTAGAAAAATATATGAATTCTTTATTGTCAACACAATTTTCTAGAAATGCACCAAACTTTTGCTTTTACCTTTAGCACATAATTTTGACGACTGACTCTCATGTCTCTTTAAAATCTATCATTTATTTAATTATTTATGCAGAGGACAGAAAGGATGTCATAAGGCATGTGTGAAAACAGTTGGTTACATAAATGTAATAATCATAATAGATTATGATTAATTTATTAATCATAATCTAATATGATTAGATGATCTAATCATATTAGATTATGATCTAATCTAATTTGATTAGATTAGATATGATCTAATCATATTAGATATGATCTAATCTAATATGATTAGATTATATATGATCTAATCATATGAGATATGATCTAATCATATTAGATATGATCTAATCTAATATGTTTTTCTAACATTTTATTAGCATTTTATATTAGGAATTAGTGACTGTAGAAAGGGTAGCTTTGCTCGAAACAGCAGAATTTAGATTCTTATTTTAAATTTGAAACTTTGAAAGCGATGCAACAATTTTCAGTACGTTACATTGCTAGAGGAAATCTCAAAAGGATTAAAACTAACGTATTAACCGTACTCCATTGGTCCTTTTGTGTGCTTTTAGTCTTAATTTCTCTTACCTTGAACTACAGCTATTTCACAACATGCAGAAAATATTTATTTTTCTTACATTTTTCTTACATTAACATGTTCCTGAAAATAGCTAACTTTGAGTCTGTAAGCACTTGCGTATGAGATCAGATTTTATTTATTTATTTTTTTTTAGTTTCTTACAACCCGGTTGATAATTTGGGGAGATCAAGCTCAAAATCTTCAATTTGTTCAAAGTATGATTTTATTTTATTTTATTTTATTTTTTTGAGTGTATCTCTCACGTTTTTCTTTTTCGGAATATGTGTGGGATTGCCTCCTCATAGTTCTGGTGCTGGAAGTTGATGGCAATCCAGGACAACAGCCGATCAGTTGCCTGGAGATGCCAGAGAATGTTGTGACGGGCGACAACCCCAGCCAGGATATCATTTGGAAGAAGAATGGAGTAGAGGAGCTGCAGAGAGGAAACTGGTACCCGGTGCGGTTAGTGGAAAGCTTGGGAGGGGGCAACTACACGTGCCACAGCCCGGATGGAAAGCTCCTAAATTACACCGAGGTCCTGATCCAGCATAATGAAACCAAGAGAAGGAGGATTCTTGTCAAAAACCATCAAGGTACTGTCTTGCTCAGTTCTATCTCTAAACCGGTGGGCTCAAGTTACATTCCTCAAGGGATGGTGTCCTGCAACTTTTAGATGTGTCCCTTGTCCTACACACTTCAATTAAATAGCTAAGCTACCTCACTAGCATGCAGTCAAGCCATTTAGAGCTCTAGCAAGCTAATATTGAAGTAGAGAGACATCTAAAAGCTGCAAGACACTGATCCTTGAGGACAGAAGTTTGAGACCACTGCCCTAATCCATCTCCTGTCATCTTTTTTTTGTTTCATTAGAGGATTATTTGAAGTGTTCCACTCAGAACTACAACGGGGAGTTTCGTTGTTCTTGGACATGGCACAGCAATCGTGTTGGCAAAGCTGCATTTATCAAAGCTCAACGGTAAGCTCTCATCACAGCAGGTATGGTGTGTCTTTGGCTCTCAGATTTGAGAAGCAAAGGATTAAGGTTGCTTACCGTAGACAGTGACATCTTCTATTAATACTTGTTCTTGATGTGCATCGTCTGAATAAATTCACTTAACCATTTCAGCATGTCTCATGGCCAGAACAGCCACTGCTCTGTGGAGCCCAGTCGCCACCAGTGGATGTGCTCGTCAGCTCAGAGCAACTTCAGCTGCTCTGTGGATGACAGCGGGTCTGGTATTTCCTGCCTGGACTGGCAGCACTGCCCATACGCCGAGGAGAGACAGCAGGTCCGGGTCACTGTCTTTGTTAGAACCGATCAGTTTCTGCTGGAGAGCTACTCAAAGCAGTTTTACTTGTCGGAAATAGGTGAGACGTTTGTCGCTTTGCCTTGCTTATGAATGTGATTTCTAATCACTATGTGTTTGCGTGCTCTGAATTTATATTGTTTTTGTTTGTGCATCCACCGCTGGTCAGTGAAACCAGACAAGGTGAGGATTAGCAAGGTCAACAAAACCTTGGTAGAGTGGAGTTACCCAACCTCCTGGAACACGCCGTACTCCTACTTCCCTCTGACATTCCAGATCTCACAGTTCAGCCGTCGGTGCAGAAAGTGTGAAAACCCATGCACAGAGCTGAAGCATTCAAAGGTAGAAATAATTCCTACAGTGGATGAGTTAAAAGCAGAGTAAAAAAAAGAAAAAATTAGAATGGATCAAATGATAAGAGAAACAATACATAGCCTCTATTATTTTGTGTGTATTTTCTAGGCCTCAACATTGTCCTACTCTGACATCTGCCAGTTTAAAGTGAAGCAAAAGATTAAGATTGTGTGTGTCCGAGCAAAGGATGCGCTCTGTGAGTCAGAGTGGAGCGAATGGACCCACGTCAGGTTAGTGCCTCTCAGTGGTGACATATGAGAGTGTCGCATTCACCCCCTCGCCTCCTGTGAAACCGAGACATTCTGACATCACCGTTTCTCCACGTCTCCCAATAAAACTGCACACATCTTCATATTAACTGTAATTCTCTGCAAAACTGCTGCGGACGGCTTACTTCTGCTTTTTGTACCTGGGTACCTGCCAACATGTGTCCCTTTGTGGTTTTCACACTGTTTTTAGTTTCTGCTGAAACTTTGGTGTGCTGAAGTTTAAATTGAGTGAGTAATTTATTGTTTCTTTCTGTTACAGATTGAAAAGGGGTGAGGGAAACAGAAAGAGGAAACAGCAGCAATGAATGATACGACTTGAGAAAAGAGGATCCTAGTGGACATCTCATACTGTCTGTCCCGCTTTTAACTTATTAAATAGTGCATTGTTTGTAAGCTATAAGTTATTAATATATGATTTAATAAAACAAGGTGGCAAAGTTGCTTGATTTTCTTCCAATCCCTTGACTTCACTGCTTTTGATGTGTTGCATTTCTTTCAATGTTACAGTTGTTATAATCCAGCTTCCAGGAATAACTATTTTATTTAACTGACTTTTTTTATTTTTATTTGCACAATTCTTATATTTTAGAGGCAGCTAGACCTTTCTTTGTTTGGACAATTGGTGCACATGACGTCAGCTGCTTTGGGTTTTACACCTTTTCCCAAACCAAATAGGTCACAGCCAGACTTTTTTTTATTTTTTTATTTTTATTTTTTTTTATTGAAACTCCACTCCCTTTTTTTATGACAAACTAAAAAAACAATCAGTGCACTTTGAACTGTATTTGTTGAACATTTACCAGCATCAGGTATTTCCAGCTTCATATAACACTTTCTACATATGGCACCAACTCACGTTTATGAGAAATGCCACTTGTTCTGCCGGTTCTGTCATAAAAAAAAGCTTTGAGGGAAATGGCAAATAGGGCAGTGACATAATAAAGCAGACGTCACACTCCCTCTATTGATAGTAACGTAATAAGAAAACTGAGCTCAGACAAGGTTCCTCAAATATCCCGTGAGAGGAAACTCTCATACTATAACACAATAGTAGCTTTGATGATCTAACTGCAGAACTTTGGCCTTTAAAGAAATTAAAGCACTCATGGACTCAAATGTTTCAGCGTCCATCGCTGCTGACGACATTTTCTGTAACGCTCTTTGTGTGACCTCAAATCTTTGATTTGTTTTTGATGTTTTGTCAGAGGTCACCAGTAACATGACCTCTTATGCCAGAGTTCATTGAATCGTTGGAGTGTTAACTAAGTGTGTGAGCTGTGACAACCTAGTTATGACGACTCTTTGCCATGAACAGTGCAGATGTCAATCATGAGTGACTTTTGCCATAGCGAATACAGAGTTTGTCAAGATATATAGCAGATGTCAGGTTTCTTTTGTTTTTTTTTTCTAAAATACCACAATACGTCTAGAAGTCTCTGTGCATATTTAAATAATTTTCTGTTTATTCAGTATGAGTGTACATAGCAGTATATATACGGGGCGATGGTGGTATCGATTCCCGGTCCACCTGCCGTCGTCGTTTGTGTCCCTGGCAAGAGGCTTCACCCACCTTGCCTGACGGTGTCGTTCAGAAGTAGATGGAGCTAAATGCAGGGAGGCCCTGGAAAAACAAAAAGAAAAAGATATACACAAACACAAAGAAGATTTATGTGTTAAAATGGCCCAGAAAAAGTCCAGATCTAAATCCAAAAGAGAGCATTTGTGTGAGGACTTGAAGTTGCAGTACAGAGACGTGATCCATCTAATTTAACGGAGCTCGAATTATTTTGTAAAGAAGAACCAAAGTTTCAGACTGTAGATGTGCTCACTGATAAAGACCTTTTTAAAACATCTTTTTAAAGATGTTTTTTGGTTAATTTAGTTTTTAACAGTGTTCCAACAGGAACGGAAAGACGTGCGGCAAAGACTGACGGGCCAGGACTCTAAACCGTGATGGCCACTTTGAAGACTGAGGTTTCTGTGAAGGCTTTCAGCTGCTGTGAAAAGTAACTATAAAGTACTGACCCAAGAGAAATTGAGGCATAAAATTGCCTCAATTTTCAGATTTTATCTTGGTGTCAGTCTGTCACATAAAATCCTGATAAAACACATAGAAGTTTTTGACCTGGGTAGGTCGTCACAGGCCTGAAATGATGCTTAAAGTAAGCCACCGACCAGCTGACAAGGAGATGCTGAAGATTCAGAGCAGGAGTAACAGAGAAGGAAGTTTGAACTGCTGGATGATGTCTGAGACTTCACTGGTCTTCAAGCTGGAGTTGAGATTTTACTGTTGGTGGGATAAATACAGGCAGAGTAGAAGATTTAAAGAATTTTCACTGATTGCTGTAATCCTGGATATGTTGTCCAAATAGAGTATCTCCACACACTTTAACTGACAGATCAGTTTTTTTTTTAAATCTATATTGTTCTTATTCTGAGTTTCCCACGCATTAACATTTCAGTTCTTCAAACATAAGGAAAAATCTGTTCATGCCAGTCTTCAAAAAATTGCAGCAATACAGTTTCCTTTCCACATGTTTAGCTTTCCAACTATTTAAATACACATTGATATTATGTAGTTTAAACCTTAGTTCTAAAAAGCATTATGACAATTCTTATTTTCTCTTACAAAACAGAAAATTGCTTAAATTTGAATCTTTCATTTTACAGATGTCATAAGTTTGGAGAAGTGGAGCTAATTTGTGATTTTTAAGCCTCCGTCCTAAGTATACGGGGACTTTTTGTTATGGATGAACACATAAGGACATTATACCAATATGTGTGTGTTTGTTGTTCTGAAATAAAATAAGATCTAGATGATGAGAAATTCCTAATTAGGAAGTCACATTGATACGACCTGCACCGACTTTCCACCTCACATGGAAGGAAAGCCCAAACAGACGCCCTCACACCTGCAATGTTAATTTTTTGAATGATTCTGTGGGTCAGGAGGTTGTGGTGAACAAACTCCTCACTTCCCTATCTCTAAACAGAAAGGCCTTGTGATCTAATCCCTTTAAGGTCAGATGACAAAAAGAGGAGCCAATTCTGACTTCCCTTGGCCTTTTCATGTGTAACGGCTCACCCTTGACATATTATTTGGGAAATATCCCTGCCTTTATTTCTCCAGTTTTCTTGTAACTATGCAGTAAGTTAACATAAATAAATATGGAGGAACATCTTGTTC
>CAEGAE010054140.1:0-29934 GCA_903067095.1 Girardinus metallicus
GGGACATTTTCTTGGTCCCCATGAGGGAAATTGTTGTTTTTGGGTTAGTGGTTAGGTCTGTGATGGTTAGGGTTAGGATTAGGATTATGGTAAGGGTTAGGCTGTAGAAAATAACGGAAGTCAATGCGAAGTCCCCACAAGTGATGAAAACACGACTGTGTGTGTGTGTGTGTTTGATCAGGATGTGAACCGGTGAGCTTATTGATCCACAATCCTTTCTTAGCATCAACTTTTTTGACACGTGATCAATTTTCGGACGAAGACGATCAAACGACGACATCCTGGTCAAAGTGCTGAGATAAAAGCAGCGATAAAATTTAACGGCCAGTTAAAGCTATTAAATAGTTTGCAACAATCGTTCCAGAGGTAAAAGAAAGCATGATAACTCTGCTGCAAACTGTTTGTTCCTTCCTGCTATTAAAAATCTGCTGCTGGTTCTTTGGTAAAGGAAACAGCAGCAGATTCACTAATGGACAAGAAAAAGGATGTTGAGATATTCACGTTAAAAAAGCAAAAATCAAACAAAACAAGCACAAAGCGATGCAGGAAGGGGCAGAACAGGAGCTCCACTCGGTGCTGCGTAGTTTTCCAAACAAACAGTTCATCTGTCACAACTTATTATAATTACACCTCAGTTGTTTTTGCTCCAGTTTTTGTCTCTCCACAAATTATTGTTTTGTTTAGGATTGTAATTATTTTGTACACAAGTGAAAGTCTGAATATGTCTCTTATTCTGCTTTATTAAAGACAGAATTATAGAAAAATTGCTAAAAAAAATGCATGAGTGCAGAACTTAGACTGTGTTGTGCAGCATAACTGTTTAATTCTGTGATCAATAATTAGCTGGTCTTTAATAACTGATGATGAACATCAATGAACATGTTAAATAAATCTTTCTGTAATGAGAAAAAGAAAACCCCATGACCAAACACGGTCGAATTTTGGTTTTGTGTCCCGTTTTCTCAACCAAAACATCCACATCAGCAGCTGCACCCAGAAACCCGCAGCAGCGCCGTACGCAGGGAGTCCCAGCTGGGTGAGCCAGGCGGCGGCCGGGCGGTGACGCCGGCGTCTCCAGGCCGGGGATGAGGCAGAAGGTCGGGGCCGCCTGCCGCTCCCTGATGGCGCAATTAGAGCTCCGCTACAGGAAAAACGTGAGACACGGTCTCTCCTCTGAACCAGAACATTGTTACACTAATTAATAACTCGGCTGCATCGGTGCAGCTTTGGCACAGAAACGGCAGGGACATGAATGACGGCAGCAAACAGGAGGAAGGAGTTCACTGAAAAAAACCCACAACCTTTTAAAATATAAGGATTTGTGTGTCATATTACACAGCAAGCTGCATTTCAGTCTGCTAAAGTTTAAAGGCAGAGTAAGTCTGGATAGCTAGCCTTAGCTTTAGCATGATGCACAGAGAAAACATGGCAGGACCCAGACTGAACCTGAGACCTGCGACCCAAACGACTTCACTGATGTTACAGCAAACAAAACCTTCAACCAGCTATTTGATTGTTTCCACTCGTATCTGTTTAAGCACTCAAAGATTTCTCAAACATGCCTGAAAGAATCAAAGCAACAGTTCAGGTTTGTTTGCTGAATACAAAAAGTATCAAATGACATCAATATTCAACGCCTTGAAATTGGGCCTCTGTCTCTTTAAGAAGCTCCTGCTCTTTCTGTTTACAGGAAGTCATTCCAACATGGCTCCTCCATTAACCCTTTAACATTTTTACCAGCGCTGCTCTGAGCAGCAGCTCCTATAATGAGCTCAGCAGTTCCACCAGTTATTATTTATCACAAATCATAAAATGTAGAAAATCTAAAATATTTTAACTTATTATAAATTGTCTGTAATTAGAGGCTTAAACTTTCCGTATTAGTTTCACAAACTAAAACTTGTTTATCTGACTCCAGTCTTGATCCTGGACGTTTTCACATCGTTTATTATTCTAACTTTTCTGATCACTGTTGTGTTCGTTTCATTTTCTCGCTCTTCCTCTTTCTTGTGTTAGTTTTGTCAGGACCCAGTTCTGCTTCTCTCACGGTCCGGTTGCTCCTGGTTTCTGCTCCTCATCCGACCCGGTTCTGGTCTGGTTTGGATCTGAAGGAGTCAGCAGACATGCGTCAGACGGCGTTACACTTTTGTTTTGAATGAGACGCTTATTGTGCGAGCCGCTGTCACAGTGGCCTGATGTTCTGATAGGTGATCAGACTTTGATTTGTAAATCCGACTCGCGATCATCAAACCAGCGCGAGGTGTCACCGCTTAAACCCAAAAATAAATCCTTTGTTCTGGGTCAGAGTGGCTCCTTTCAGTCAGTTTCTCACTATCCAGTTTCTTTGATATTTTCTTCCTTCCAGAACAAAACAGCAAGCAGATAAATGTCCATAACGGGACAGAATATAAAATGTTTTGTCAAGTAAGACGTTGAGCTTACGGCTGCTGAAAGCCTCCTGGTTTTTGATCATGCACCTCTCATGGCCTTCAGTCCTGCAGATAGCCATCAGTTGTCCTCCAGCAGAAGCTTGTAAATCAGCAGCTGTTCCCACAGAAGGCCGAGCAGCTGATCGGGTCGGGAACGTCGTCGTGACGCTCAGCATGTGAAGCGGATCACAAGTTTTGTTTCTTTTTGTATCACATGAGACGATTTTAGGTTCAAAGCTGTTAAAAAAAGTAACGTGTGAAAGAAAAGTTGTCACCCATCCAAGCATTTGCAAAAATATTCTTTGTTACAGCTGAAAATACATGCAGTCAAACTCCTGATCTGACGCTGAGGAGTTTTACGTTCATCTGCATCCTCTCAACATCCATCCATCTCCTCTCAACCCGGATTAATATTTTAACGCCTTCAGGCCATAATCATATCGCAGCTCCACAGTCTGAGCCCAGATCCAGACTTTTCGTAAAACGGCCCATTAAGACGAACTTATGAGCTCATAAAACAGCTGGATGAACATGTGCAGCGCTGCAGAATGTGAGATGAAAAGAAATTACAGCGTGGCTGCACGCTTTTAATCCTAAAGGCTGAGATCTTCCACTGCTGGAAGGAAGAGCTGCAGATTCCCCAGCGGCTGCTGCACAAGACCGGGCCCAACCGTCAGCCCTGCTCCAGCAAATTCATCTGCATGTTTCATAGGGATGAAACAATTAACCAGATTAATCAATTATTGAAACAATCATAAACTAACCTAGTAATTGACTAATTGTTAACTGGAGCATACAGACTCAAAATAGGCAATTTACTAAAATAAACAACATTTTTAAAGCAGAAATTAACTGTGCAAAATATATGCATTTTGCAAAAAAATTAGTTTTAGTTTCATTTAGTTCAAATTCACTAAAGGAATGTTATTTTGTTGCATTTTAGGAAAAAAAATCTATTTTCTTATTCAAAGTTGGAATTGAATTATGTGTTTATATTCATATTTAATGTTTTTCTAATATTATACAAAAATACTTCAGTGGTTAAGAAGAATGTGAAGAATGTGCCAATTTTCTTTTCTGATTAATCATCAGAATAACTTGATCGATTAATCGATTGATAGAATAATCAATGCTTGTGGCCCAAATGTTTCGGTTTATCCAGGACTGACAGGAAGTGATCAAAAGCCTTTTCTTTAACATTTGCAATGTTCTGACCTGAGAGGTTCAGAATCCTCTGACTCCCAAAAAACTGTTTTTATTAGAAATATTTTTTTAGTCATTTGCATTTAAAATGAACAAATTTCACTCCTTCTGCAGCAAAACAAGCAGGAAACTTTGGAAACGCATCCCGGGAAGTAAAAGCAGACATTCATCTTTCTGTTTCTCTTCTCAGGTTGTGAAATTGAGGAGCGTCCCCCTGAGGCCCCCTGCTGACTGATAACAAGCACTGCGTGGGAGCTCAATGAGTGTGTGCTGCTAACCGGCGCTCCACCTGTGTGTGTGTGTGGCACCATGCTGTGGACGGTGCTGCTGGCGCTGCTGGTGCTTCTCCTGCTGCAGACTCAGCTCTCTGTTTGCTTAAGGGATCTGCGCAGCGGGGGGTCCGTTTCGCCTCTTCACTCTCCTCCTCCGTCCTCTTCCTCCCCCTCCTCAGCATCATCCTCATCCTCCTCTTACAACGCTACCCAGCAGCGGCTGCCCGGAGCTATTATCATTGGCGTGCGGAAAGGCGGCACCAGAGCCCTGCTGGAGATGCTCAACCTGCACCCAGACGTGGAGGTGGCGAAGGCCGAGGTAAAACTGTCACAGAAGAGCAAAACTGACCGAATCAATCAGGGTTTGTGAAGAATATCGTCAACTGTTAGTCATCATGAAGTAAAGTTGTATAATCTCCAGAAATTTACTGGACAGTTCGTCTGTTTGACTAAAACTTTTGCATTCTTTGGGTGGGTTTGGGTCGTTTAACGACGTGTAACGTTGACAGGCACAGTTTAGAGCACCGTCTGGTCCACTTGGCGTTCACACATGCATCCGAACTGAACTAGGATTCACTTCAATGAAACCGAGGTTTGTAAGAGGACCAGAGTTCAAGTATTTGGTTCACATCAGAGTTTGATTATTCATTGATACTTTCACAAGTGAACCAGACTTTCTAGCCGTTCTATTAAAGCAGACTGAACAGAGTTGGTGTGAAGGAATCCTTAGACTATTTAGAGGAAAATGTTGCTTGCCACCATGGCGATGATAAAGAGTATCTGAACCAGCCTGAATCAAATCAACTGTCCATTAGAGAGTCAGTCAGAAAGGGCTCCCTCTTGTGGTTTGCATATATAAGCACCGTAGGAAACTAGTCCTGTACACTAGAGGTGTCCAAAATGTGACCTGGGAACCATTTCTGGTACAGCTCTTCATAACAATTAAAAAATTGCCAAAATGTAGAAAAAATGTCAGGGTGCAAATTTAATTGAGCCCTTTGAAGAAAATTACATACAAATTTCTTCTTATTTTGAAAACGTAAGTAATCACGCTGTCAGGACTGAGAGTTGCTTTGTTGTTTTCATTTTTTATCTTTAGTTTCTGTTTGGATTAATCATGGATCATTCTGAAACCTCTCCCAGGTCCACTACTTCAACGTGGAGGAACACTTCCGCCGGGGTCTGGCCTGGTACCGAGCCCAGATGCCCTTCACCCTGCCGGACCAGCTGACGGTGGAAAAGACCCCCGGCTACTTCGCAGCCCCCCAGGTTCCAGTTCGGGTGTGGGACATGAACCCGGCCGTCCGGCTGCTGCTCATCGTCAGGGACCCGGCGGAGAGGCTGGTCTCCGACTACACCCAGGTCCTCCACAACCGCCTGACGCAGCACAAGCCCTACCAGCCTCTGGAGGAGCTGCTGCTCCACGAGGGCCACATCAACCACGGCTACAAGGCGCTGCAGAGGAGCCTGTACCATCTGCACCTGGCCCGCTGGCTGGAGGTCTTCCCCCGGGAGCAGATCCACGTGGTGGACGGCGACGCGCTCATTCGGGACCCGTTCCCGGAGCTGAGGAAGGCGGAACGGTTCCTGGACCTTCCACCCAGGATAAACCCCAGCAACTTTTACTTCAACACCACCAAAGGCTTCTACTGCCTCCTGTCCGCTGGACACGATAAGTGCCTGGACGAGTCCAAAGGCCGACCGCACGCTCCGCTGAGCGCGCAGGCCTTGAAGAAGCTCTGCCGGTTCTTCAGGAAGCCCAACAAACGCTTCTTTGAGATGGTGGGAAGGTCGTTTTCCTGGTGCTGATGAACAGACGGAGAGGGAAACTGTTTCTGATGGCTGATGATTTTTTTTCTAAATACCGTCTCAGGTATAAAATGCGCTGCATTTACGTGGAAGTGACTGAAAATCTGGTCGATAAAACCCGAACCAAGCCGGTGCCTCTTCAGAAACAACAAAGCTACAACGACTGTGCCATTAAAAAGCTCGGATCACCCGTTAGCTCAGTTCACGGACAAGAACTGAGCAGATGGCGGCCATGTTTGATTGTTGCACTAATGACCAAATTGCATTAAAAGTCAATCAGTGTAAATATTCTCAGTTCAGAAGCTCCCGCTCTCATTTCTAAACGGCTGTACAAAATGTTTGCTTTGTGAAACGCTTCGTTTCTCATCAGCTGCTTCTGTTTTCATTCTGTTAGAAAATCTTAGTAAAGACAAATAGTGTCTTGTAAAAGTATTCTTATCTTTTCAACTTTCTCACATTTTGTCAAATTACAACCAAAAAGTCTATTTTATGTGCTACAGAAGGAAACATCATTTTGAAGTGGAACAAAATTATTTCTAAAAAATATTACTGCAAATTTTACAAAGTGAGGCATGGATGTGTATCCATTGTCAGTATACATAAATAAAATCCCATCCCCATTCAGAAGTCGCCTAAAATCCATTTGTGAGTAATTTAGCATCAGAATAAATACATGCGAGAACTTTATGTCGACTAACAAATGAACCGAACAGGCCAGGGAAAAAGTTATGGAGAAATTTAAATAAAGTTATCAAGTTGTCATAATTGTGAAAGTTGGATCAAAGTTTGGGTAGATTATGATATATGAAGTTTGTTAAAGAGTCAAAGAAACTACTTATAAAAACTTTGAAGAACACACAGGGAACCGGAGAAAAGGGCAAAGCAGCAAGCAGACTGGACTGCAGGAGTCAAACGGACAAATCCAGTGAGACATGAGAGAGACAGCAAGTCAAATACTGGGAGGCAAATGAAACGGTGCAGCTGAGAGAAGAGAGCAGAAGGCAGACTGAGGGAGAGAAAAGAGAGAGAGAGACAGAGCAGAGGAGGAAGGAGGATTAAACAAACTGGAGAACAGATTCAACATAGAGCTAAAGAATAAAGAATAAACACGAGGAAAAAACAACAAATGTGATCTAACCCAAATAACAACTAGGAAAAGACTGACTGAAAATAAAGAAAAACTACGGCTGATCACGACAAAACAAGAAGGTGAAAAACCAAAACAACTCAGGATCCTGACATCGTCTGTCCTCCTGGACCGACGATGTTAACCAGAAACCAAGAAGCACATTGTAACTGGAGGAGCTGCACAGATGCACAGCTCAGGTGGGAGAACCTGACAATGTGACAACTGTTAGCCTGAACTCTAAAAATGACAACAAAAAAAAACTCTACAGGAGACACAGGAAGCATACCGAAACATGCTCTTTAATCAGATGAGACCAAAACTAAACCTTCTGATGCAAAACATCAGAAAACTGACAGTTCACATCAGACCCCAACACCTCAGCAGCTGCACCGTGAAACTGCAATTTGAAACAAATTCCCTTAATGGAAACAACTTCCTAAAAAACTCATGATTTTCAGTTAAACGCTTTTGTGCTAGAATGTCACTTTTACTCCACTTCAGAAGTGTGCTCCTTTCTGTTGGTCTCTCTCCTGACATCCCAATGAAATGCACAACATGACAAAATGTGACAAAGGGGTACTGATACTTTAGCGCTGTATTGTGTATATATATTATATTTCTAGCCCTTTTTCATGACGGCACATTTTCATTTACTTTACAAGTGAAGCCCAACACGGTGTTATTGTTAATATCTGTAGTTTCTTTCCTAATGTCCTAATAAATGCATTCAGACTTTCCTTCTGTCTCCTGCCTGAGAGCAGAGATCAGGTTTGAAGGGTTTGAACACATCAAACATAAACGAGCAAACGGCTGAAGAAGACGTTCACTATCAGAGACTTTACACCCAGGATCAAAGCCAGCGCCGCTTCATCCCGACGTTTTCCTGATAGGAAGTTAAATCACCACCGACTGTGAGCCACAGCAGCAGATGAGTTCACTCTGTCTCTCTGTTCAACCTCCAGCCATGTTTACATCAGATAACAGTGATAAGATAAGCAAAGACGGTTTAGTTATCACTAATGAAGGACGTGGTGCCTTTCTATAAGATTTTTTCATGATCCTAAAGTCAGCTGCTTTGTTATAGTTTATGTTTTTCTTTGTTTAAAAAGCATAAGTATAAAAACTTCCAAGCATCGAGCCTTTGAGGAAAGGCGGCTTCTGCAGGTTAAAACGACACCGTGAGGAAAACGGAGCAGAATCAGAGCTGAAGGCTGACCTCCGCCTGCCTCCCTTCACCGCTCCCAGGAGAAACAGAGACAGGCTGGGCGAAGGATGGAGACGTAAACAGATTATTCTTTGAAGACGTGAACCGTCTTTCATGTCTTCTCTGGTTAGGACAACACGGCTGAAGTCACTTTCAATCATAGGGCAGCTTCACTTCAACAGCTCAACTTCATGAGTTTGAAGAAGCTTCTTTGCCAACTTTGTGCTGACCTGAGAGTGAATCTCACCCTCAGTTTCACTTTTAAAAAGTTCCCTTTCCATTTCAGTGCTAAGGCTTATCGATGAGGCCCAATCGGGCCGCACCCATATGTGTAGATCTGGAACGTTTCATGGGATCGTGTTGGGAATCACGTGGGAAAACGTCTGATACACATGTGATTCCCATTGTGTTTGTCGGCCCAAACAATCACTGAAAGCAATTTTTTACATGCAAAAACTACACTTAACTATTTTCATCAGAAAGAGCAACTGAAACCAAACAACTAAAACCAGAGAACTACAGATAGAAACCTGAAAATAATGTGTAGAAATGAATATCAGCCGCAGTAAATACCCACCAAAACATAAAATGGAGGAAAATATTGGAAAATCCAAGACAATAAAGAAACGGGAACATTTCTGAAAGAAGGTAAAGTTTTGTTTCCCTGGGTTACAGTGTGTTTTGTTATATTTGAAATCCTTAAAATGTTTTTTTTCCTGAGACGTTTGCTCCGTCTGACATGTTTGCATAACTTCACCTGTTTTCTTTCTCACGCTGCGTTTGTGCCTCAGTTCTGGCCTCACAGCAGGACGGAGGGCCCTGGTGCCGACTTCAGCCGCAAAACACGGACGCTTTCGGTTGTCTATTTTTAAAAAATGTAAAACAGGATTTTACCTGGGAGGTTCGGCACATAAACAGGTAACAGAATACAGAAATGATCAGGAACCAGAGAATCGATCAAGGAACATTTCAAAAACGGATGCAAGTTGCACCCACAGTTTTGACGGTTTACCTCATCAGCTTTGCATTTGGCCAACATTTCAGGCTGAAAATAAAAACAATACGGAAAGATGTTCAAGATGTGGCACAGCATGCATTAAACATGAGTCTTCCAGGCGAATCACCAAGTATGTGGGAAAACAAATCTTGAATTATTGAAAGAATGTTTCACGAATAAATGCAGATCATTTATTTTGCAGTGAATAATATCAGCAAAATGTTTTAAAAAATACTGTATAAATAAAAAAAAGTTCATGGCTACATACATAAAAGTTTGATGAAATAAAGAACAAATGTCCTGTTAGTCGTTTCCGGGGAAAATGTTGGCTTCACTAAACTAAGAGGAGCTCAGGATGGATTTCGCTTCCTCAGAAGAAACAGACGGATGACAGATTCGTTTCTGAGTTCAGGATTCATCCAGACTGTTCAGAGGAAAAACTCCAAAAGCATCATGAGAAATCCTGTTTCCCAAACAGCCATAATCTGTGTCTGCTGACCTTTTCTGGCTGTTTTAACTGACAGTTTAGGAGCATGCAGCTGGTTCACATTAGCATGAACCGGTGAGATTTAAACTTAAACAAAGAGAAAGTCTCTAAACATAAAGTCAGAACAGAAATCATCAGAAAAACATCCTTTGAATTACAATAAAATGACACAACGTGAATCTTTTCTGCTGAGGTTTGGTGGCTCAGATATCAGCAATAATATCGTCATAATCTCATAATCTCTCCTGGTACTTGACAAGTCAAGTCAAATTTATTTGTGTCACATTTCAGCAACAATGCAGTTCAAAGTACTTTACATGATGCAAACAGTAAGAAACAAAACCTTTACATTGCAGTGGAATAATAATGAATATTAATAAGAAGCTGGAATACAAGCTAATATTAACTGTCCCAGTTTATATTAATTGAAAGCAATTCTAAAATTTTTTTTTTTACCATAATTTAAAATAACTGTGTTCCAGCATTTTTGACGTTTTCCAGAAGTTGAGGAAAACCAACGCTTACAGTACGCCCTCTGGTGGCTACAGTTGACATGCCAGCTCTTTACAACCTGAATCATCTCAGTGTACGTACGATGTGCTGCGCATACGGGCGCCGCCCGGGAGGGGGCGCCAAAGCGATGGGGGAAAATTATTTCTAATCGGCATTTTCTGTATCAACAACTGTTTGTGTGAATGTTATCAGTGGATAGTAGTTAGGGCCGGCCCAAGCCTCCATGGGGCCCTAAGCGAAATTTGGTTTTGGGGCCCTCTATTTCTGCTAACAATGTGGAGCGGCTGGAATCAACAGTTAGAATATTAGATCATTTGCACACCTGCTATAAACTTATTGCATCTGTGATAGTGCTGTTTACATTATATCCTATGCACGTATAATATAGGACACATTTATCAGCCAGTGGATTTCTGGGCGCTGATTTCCTTAATTTTGGCGGATGGTGATCGGCTGAATTTCTTTTTTCTTTTTGTCCATAAAATAAAGATTTCTACATCCATCCATCTATCCATCCATTTCCTGCACACCCGTGTCCGTAGTGGGTGTCCCTAGCTGGTGCCCATCTCCAGCCAACATTTCGGGCGAGAAGATTTCCACATACATCATCAAATATAAATTAATGTAAAAACAAATCACTTCATGATGAAATTATGTGTTTTTGTTATTATAATGACACTTAAAAAAATAAAAAATCAGCTCCACTGAGGGGGGCCCTTGGTGGCCCCGGGGCCCTAAGCTGCTGCTTAGTTTGCTTCTGCCTTGGGCCGGCCCTGACAGTCGTGTATATGAATACACATTTTCCTTTGTTTTGACTGAGATGATGACCTGCAACATGTAACTTAAGTAAAACTCTGCAGTATTTGTGTTGTGCCCCTTGGTACTCGGGCCGGTCGGCACATCGATCAGATTACATCCAGATTAAATAATCTGAGCTGCTTTTCTGAGTGGGAAAACCACTAACAAACTGAGTTAAGGCTTTATGTGGATAAAATCTGGATTTTGATTTTGGCTGCCTTAAAAAAAAAAAGAAAATCAAACTTAAAAACTGAAAGCGAAGCTTTTTACTCCCCATAGTTCCAATCAGCTGAAGTTAAACCTTTAAAAATGCTCATAACTTTCTCTCCCGAAGTCCTTGAGCAGCAGACAGCAGAAGGCAACACAAACAGCGGCGCTGCCCTTCAAGGGCCAGCAGGTGGCTTAAATAAAGTAAAGGGAAGAACTAAAGAGCAGAGGAATCACTCGGCCTTGGATTCCAGACATCAGGATAATTCTCACGATTTGCTTTGAACAAGTGGCTGAACTTGGTGAAGCTAAAACTGAGACAGAAAAGCTCCGTCAGTGTTTGAAGGAGATGAGAATCTGAGTCGGAGCTGCTGCCCTCACAACAACTTTACCGCCTGAAGCTAACATTCAGCATCCTAACCGACACGTGAAGCAGACAGTCGGCCTGTTCTGGTCTGTTAGAGCTTTGTGCCGTCTGGCTCGTGGTGAATTTGATGGAATAAAAAATCCGATTACAGATTACTGAAGTTATCTTTGGACAGAAAGAGGAACGACAGAGAGTCAACACACAGCTTCAGTTATTACAGCTGGAAACCAGAGATCAGGATGACCTCTGACCTGAACATTCAGAGCCACATAAAGACAGTTAGAAAGTCGGCCTTCTACCACCTGAAGAACATCTCCAAGGTTAAAGGACAGACGTCCCAGAAAAACCCAGAGAAACTCATCCACATTGATCGCTGAAAGTTTTTCCTCTCACTGTCACTACATGCTCGTCCCGGAGCGAATCCTGCAATCCGCTGGCTTCCTTCACGTTTTTAAGCTTATTTGAGTAATGAACTGAAACCGATGCGACTTTTTTGGATAACTGCAATTTTTATAACTGAAAAACCATTTGTAAAGTGCCTTGAGATAAACGAGTAAACTTTATTGAATAACTGGATAATATTAGTCTGCGTGTAACGTTTGTTTGTCACCATGTAAAGGCCTCTGAACTTCCTTAAGCTGAAAGCTGCAACACAAACAACTTGTCCTGTCCGACGGCCTGTAATGCTGGAATTAAAGATTAGCATGTGAAGACGTGTTAATTATCTGCTTAATAGCTGAATCCTTCTTTATTTCCAGTTAAATCGCTTGACATTGCCATGTTTGTGCTTGTGGCGCCCCCTGCTGGTATGTTATAGATATTGAAGGTGCTTCTGTCAAAAACCAGGAAAAAAAAAAAAAAGTATTTTTCTGTATGACAGGATTAAACACCCTCTAAATTTAAAAGTTACTGCAAACAGAAACATTTTGCAATAATTATTAAACATTATTATGGTGTTAGTTATCGCTGCTGCTGTTTTATCACATCGGGAACCATAGAGGGAAAAGTTTCAAACAACGCCAAGACAACATGTCAAGGGTATTTATTTAAAAGATAAAATATGCAGTCATTGTCCTGAACACGCAACTATTAGAAAACGCTTCGAGTCGTTTAGATAAAACCAAATGGACATGCGAGGACAGCTCGGTCTGCCAATACATATAAAACCTGCAGGTAGAAGTTTTGATCTCCTCACTGGTTTCCCGGCGTTCGGCTGCAGCGTCAGACGACGCGGCGAACCGGAGGAGAAAACCAAACACTGTTCGCTCAGCGTTCCCAGATCACATCTGTCAATACGGAGTTTCAAGTTTAACAAGTTTTAAACACTGTAAACATTCACAAAAATTAAAACACTGTAGCAGACTGGTACAGTACGTGTTCGTTGATATTATGATGCAAAAAGAAAGACGGCGTCTCTGTGCAGTTCAAAAATATTACAGTAATGGAAGCAAAAAAGCAAAAATGTCACATTTAGCTGCTGTTACCAAATCAACCATCATTTTCTTTAAAAAAAAAACAGGTTATAGGAAATATTGTAACTTTAGGAAAAATAACCACAAAACAAGATTTTTTTTTTTTATATAAAAAACGTTTTTTTTTTAAAACAATTTCAGTATAAAACATCACATATTCCCAGGCCAATCAAACAAATTCACGGTCATTTCAATAATCATGAACTCCCCAGTCAAACGGACTACAATGACATAAAAAAAGGATTTACTGCAGTTAAGGGGGTTTTCTGTACTTTTAACTATTTACGGGAGAAATATACCAACACAAAGTCTAACAATCACTCTTTGTTTGCTATAATATTAATAATAGAAAAGAACAAATGTGAACTCCTGGTCCGAACAAAGCCCAAGCCCCCAAATTTCCGGTCAACGTGGCGTCTATGCAGTCTTCTGCTGGCCCTTCTTCCCGATGAGGGATTTGTGGATGTGAGGGATGACACCTGACAGAAACACACTTCAGTCAGACCCAAACCGCCCGACACGACTGCACAAACACAAACCAACCGCAACGATGCACCAGGAAAATAAAAGCTCCTCACCTCCACCAGCAATCGTTGCTTTGATAAGAGAATCCAACTCCTCGTCGCCGCGGATCGCCAGCTGCAAGTGGCGGGGAGTGATACGCTTCACCTTCAAGTCTTTGGAGGCGTTTCCTGCCAACTCTAGTACCTGATCAGATAACAGGCATTTATCAAACATTGAGACGCAGCAGAGCAGCAAGCGCACCCAGAGCAGGAGGACGTACTTCAGCGGTGAGGTACTCCAGGATGGCGGCGCTGTAGACAGCCGCTGTGGCCCCAACGCGACCGTGGCTGGTTGTGCGAGTCTTCAAGTGTCTGTGGATACGACCCACTGGGAACTGGCAGGAAGCAGTGGAAAAAAACCCAAAGCAACTAAATGTTTCAGTTCAAGCAGGGTGGAATTAACACCTGCAGCGCAAAAACCACAAACCGCCAAAATGAGGAGAATATTTACCTGCAGCCCAGCCCTCTGGGAGCGCGACACGGCCTTGGCCTTGGCTTTCCCGCTGTCTTTTCCTGCCTTTCCTCCTGCCTGCAGAAAGACGCTGCAGCGTTATAACGACCAAACCAACTAAAACAATAAACTGGAGGAAACTTACAGATTCAGACTGAACATGAGATCCAGTTTCTACAAATAAGGACGAATATTATGATGAAAAATAGAACTGATTTAACAACATTATTTTACTTTTCAATTATATTCATTTAAAATACAAGATTAAGATTTAATAAACATCAAATCCACTTTTACAAAATCCTAAAATGTTTTTGAATTTTAGAATAATTTTAAAAGACCTTCAGCAGGCATCCATCTGGAGAATCAAAAAGAGCCACAAGAACCAAAACCAGACCGTTTATTCTGCACTGGTTAAAAACAGTTTGATTTGTAAACCCTCCATTTTGACATTTTATTTTTATTTTTTACATTATTTTAATGACTTCAGATGAAATCCATCTTAAAAGTTATAATATTAAGAATAATTAAAATCTGGGATTAGTTATACTTTACTGATTTGGTCCTAGTCAAAGGCCATACATGCCTACTCAAAAAGATTTAAATAGTTGCTTTCAAACTAGAAAAAGCATAAGCATATGTGTTTACATAATATATTCTGATTAAAATAATCCACCGCAGTATATCCATCATGCTCAGTATATTACATCGAGAACCAGATGTAGTCGTGATTACTTTAAAAAAAAAAAAGAGAAATAGCCCTTTATTCCAGTGCTGATTCGGATGCCAACTTCAGCGCCGAACGTTACAGACGGTCGGTTGAGCAGCTTCGCTTTCCCGCCAATCCTAAACAAAACAAACCCAAAGCGACAGTCGCACCAAGTCGGGCTGAGCTGCGAGCCTTCGGGCGACCTGCACACGGACCGGCCATGAAACCGAACATATTCATGAAACACGCTCTAAAACTATAAAAACAAGACACAAACATAAGCTGTCAGGGTGTCAGAACCCCCCCCCCCAACACACACACACACACACACACCGCCAAACAAAACAGACGCGCCGACTGGAGTCTGCGAGCGGTCAAGTTTTCATTCACAGCCATTACAAAAAAAAAAAAAAAAGTTCCCTTTCACGCTCCTCTGGCAGCTCAGCGACAACTCCAGACGATTTCCGTTAATCTCGACATTGATAGTACAACTTCCAGAAGACCACCAACCACCCACTAACAGCAGCAGCACACAAAACATGTTGACTAAGCCTGCTAATGAGCTTTAATACGATTTAACACGAGCTACAAGTCGCAAAAATGACACTTTAGTTCGTTAAAGCCTGCATTATGAATGAAGCATCGCGCCCGAAATGAAGATGAAGCATGAAATTGTAAATGTAACCCTGAACCAACGGCTTAAACAGCGCATGCTAACTCGTTAGCTGACAGCCCGTTCAGCGAAGCTTTCCAGTCACTCACATTCGAGTCGAAATTTCTCAGCTCTAATTCAAAACAGCACTTTCTGCCCTCTGCGTGTTCGTTACACCAAAGATACTCTACCGCCTCGGGAATGTATTCGGCATTAATCGGAGTTTACGTACCATTTTTTTTTCGTCTGGAAATTTGATTGAAGAACTGAGGGGTAGCAAACAATTTCAGCTCCCGAAAGCAAAGAAACAATAAACCCTTTTGCAAATCTTTTGCCTGCGACCCCTCGTGGGAGCCAGGCCAGCCAATCAGATCGCGCGTTATTACTTCGAATCTGCCGTTCAGCCAATCATCGAAAGACGTGCAGCTAAACCAACCCATCCCCCACCCGAAGATCTCCGTTGCTCTGTTTTTGCGCACGGAACCAACAAGTAGGCGGGACTACGTGTGTGGAGTGTCCTTCCAGTCACATTCATCCCAAAAATGTACGATACAGTCAGAAAGTAGAAATTAACTGTTGAATTACAGTAGGACGGTATTTGTAGCGTCTTTATACTATAACATTCTGGTCAGGATGCATGGAGGAAATTGATATCCCATCAGTAAAATCAACCCATGCAGAAGTTATAGGCTGTAGAAATAAATGTGATATGCATTTAATGCTTGAGGATGGCTGTCATACATAGACGTGTAAGAATAGATGTTTTCACGGGGCTCCGGAACGTAAGGCAACGTCGCCGCCATATTCAGAGTGGCATTTTGTTGAAACTCATAAAAACGAACTATCAAGAAAAATCAGTTCGAAGGGTTTTAGGTACAAAGTGTGACTACGATCTATTATGACACTGTAATATATTGTCTCACCTTTATTTTAAATAACGTCGGTCATCCAAAACCACAGGGACTTTTCTCATATGCTTAAGGTAATGGAAAAAAATAAAAACCAATATTTCACGTCTATGTCTTAATTGTTAGCCATTTGGTAGTTAAATTTAGTTTAGTTATTGTAACTAAAACTAAATGTATTTCGATTGTTTGGTTGTTGATCAAAGTTATTAGTATTAAAGCAAACATGTTATTGAGTGGGGGGAAAATATCAAAAATAAACTATGCTTGTAAGCTTAATGTAATGAAAGAATTTATAAGGGAAAATCTGTGTTTCACATCCATGTTTTAATTGTTAATTTTTGAGAAACAATTTGCTAAAGTAAGTGTAGTTATTTTAAGTCACATTTATTTTAATTGGTGCTGATCACCAATTCACATACAAAACATATGTTGTGTGTGAAAATTATTTAATAAAATTAACTAAAGAAAATCTTCGTGTTTTTTATTTATTTTGAAGCCCCACGTCCCCGGGTGGTTTTGGAGGAGAAAGTGCCAGTCCTAATATGATGGACGCACCGACGTACCGTTTTTGTGGGACAGCGTATGGTCTACTCTTCTATGTCTATGAAAGCTGTTATGATTCGTAAATAAAATGTCATATGGAAGGCAGAGCTTGATATGATTGGCAGAGAAAAGGGCGAATGAAAACGCCGAATCGTTTTATAATGCTTTCATTGGCAGCAGCATTAGCCAATCAGGGCCCAGAAAGCAGAGCCCGGTATTCTCCGCTAGCTCTGCTACCAGAGGAGAGCGAAGGGGGAGGGTTTGGGGGTCAGAGATACGCAGAGAGACGGGCTGCTGGTGGCGAAGATGGCGGATGGGGATAGCGGTAGTGAGCGCGGTGGCAGCAGCGGCGGCGGAGGGGGAGGAAGCGGTGGATTTCAGCATTACCAGCGGGAGCCAGAAACACAGGAGCTGGCTTCGAAGCGGCTGGACATTCAGAACAAACGCTTCTACCTTGACGTGAAGCAGAACGCCAAAGGCCGGTTCATCAAAATCGCAGAGGTCGGCGCCGGGGGCTCTAAAAGTCGTTTGACCCTCTCCATGTCAGTTGCTGCCGAGTTCCGCGACTATCTGGGGGATTTTATAGAGCACTACGCCCAACTCGGGCCCAGCACCGCGGAGCAGATCGCTCAGTCGTCCGGTGGGGATGACAGCGGGCCTAGACGGGCCTTGAAGAGCGAGTTCCTGGTGCGTGAGAACCGAAAATACTACCTCGACCTGAAGGAGAACCAGCGGGGTCGGTTCCTCCGGATCCGACAGACCGTCAACCGAGGCCCCGGTTTCGGCGTCGGAGTGGGAGGCATACCCGGTGCCGGCATGCAATCCGGCCAAACCATCGCTCTCCCGGCCCAGGGGTTAATAGAGTTCCGCGACGCGTTGGCCAAGCTGATAGACGACTACGGGGGAGACGAGGAGGAGCTGGCCGGCGGCGGAGGGGCCGGGGGCTACACCGAACTTCCGGAGGGCACGTCGATCATGGTGGACTCCAAGCGCTTCTTCTTCGACGTCGGGTCCAACAAGTACGGGGTCTTCTTGCGGGTGAGCGAGGTGAAGCCCAGCTACAGGAACTCTATCACCATCCCCTTCAAGGCGTGGAGCAAGTTCGGGGGAGCGTTCAGCCGCTACGCCGAGGAGATGAAGGAGATCCAGGAGCGGCACCGGGACAAGATGTACGAGCGGAGAACCGGAGAGGAGTCGGAGGGGGACGACGTGGACGACGATTGACGCAGAGGGAGAGGCGGCTTTCTGTGGGCTAAAGTTGACAACATGATGCAGAGCCTGGAGAGAGGAGCGACTATTTTGTGCATGACGAATCGAACTACGAAAAAATGCTAAAAAAAAAAAAAAAAAAAATTTATTATATTTGACTGAGAAATTTGTTTATGTAAGAGAAACATGTTCTAAAGTTTAGGTGGATGTTATAGCTAAAAATGAGTGCAGACTGCAGCGGTCAGCCTCTGTATGAGATTCCCCGTTGATAAAGTATATTCTATTTAATATATATCTATCTATATATTGATTGTCCCATTGATAACCTCACATGTAGCCCAGCAAGTTCAGTTTGGCAGAAACACAACAGTTGGTTACCTGGACTTGATATCCAATGGTGAGAGCTCACTCAGTGCTGACCTGTAGTCTGTGATGACGATGAGGAGGAGGAGGAGGAAGAGCAAAATGTGACATATTCAAACCAGCAGTGGCTGTGAGGGAGAGCTGGCGTCGCTCACCGTGGCTGTTTGTGTTTTTTCTAAACCGGCCAGAAAAAAAACGGCTCGTCCAGACGGCACTGCCGCGTCCAGCAGGCCTGGGGGGGCAGAACGCCCGAGCCTGGGGGGGCAGAACGCCTGGGCCTGGGGGGCAGAACGCCCGGGCCTGGGGACAGAACGCCGGGCCTGGGGGGGGGCAGAACGCCCGGGCCTGGTGGGGTAGAACGCCCGGCCTGGGGGCAGTAGGGTTACCTGCTCTAAGCACACGCCATCTCGGCCTCTCCAGCCCAGTCCAGACTTGGTGCTGACCCTTGACCCTTGCTGCGGCGCGGCGGTGAGGCCTGCTCAAACGTGGCTTGTTGTGTCTCAGGGCTAAAGCATAAAACTAAAATCCAAGCCCACATTTTTTTTGGGAGGGTTTCCCAGCATTCCCTGTGCCTGTCGCTGCAGCCGAGTCGTCCGGTGCGGGGCCACCTTTCACCTTTGACCCGGTGGCCTTCTCGTTCACGCTGGTGTCACCGTTCCCCAGCTGCAGCTTAGCGTTGCCAGGTTTGATCTAGAATCACCTCCAGGGTCGTCCGTGTTGACTTGCTTAGGGTGCATCATTTGGATCCTCGAATCTTGAACTCTGACCTTTTACGACTGGAGCAACATTCAGTCTGATTGTAACAGAATAAATTAGGTGCTTTTGAAAAAGAACCTCCTGCGGGGGGAGTTGTATCTAAAAGATATATATATATATAAATATATATATATGTACTGAAAGAGATTTACTAACGAAAAAATTGATAGAATTATTTTTAAAGAGATATATTCAAATATGTCTTAGAAACATGAGATTTATTAGATAATGCTGCCTAAAGTGGCCTATTTAAAACACTAAACTTGGATGCAACAGTCCAGGGTTATATTTCATACCTGCTTTTCTTTTTTTTTTTCCTAATATATCTTTTATTCCGTAGAGGAAACTTAAAATTGGTTCCGCCGTATGTTAAAGCAATTTGTAGAAGCAGCTTCTCTGAAGTCTGCGAACTCTCAGCACTCCAGGTCACTTTACCGCTTCGTTTCGTTCCCTCCTTTCAGTCCACCGCCGTTTTTCACTCCGCAGCGTTTTCCCATCGGTTGCCATGCGACAAACGTAAACACCTGCAGCCGTCAGCGTTTGGTCTTTAGTGCTCCTTTTAAGATGTTTTCTCTTTCTTTGCATGCCGGCTCGCTGACGCAGAGCCTCCTCGTGTTCTTTTCTTTCTGCATTTTCAGATTTGCTGTATAATGGTATTTATCCTTTTTTTTTTTTTTTTTTTTAGAGCGGTTGCAAGTTTTATTTCTGTGCTGCAATAGACAAAAGTTTACTTTTCAGCCTGATGGTGGTGTTTAAAAGGCCACAGCGTTCCCGTGTTTTTTGGGGAAACCTCACTTTCATCGTCCTCTTCCTTTTGGTGTGAAAACTTCTCGTTGAATTTTACTTTTCCCTTCTCCAACACAGCAGAGAAATGCCATATATATATATATATATAAATATAAAAAAATACATGGGAGCAATAGATTTTTTCCTTTTCTATTGATATAAATATACAATATATAATGTTACACATGCGATTTGAACTACATCCTTCTTCTTGTACTGTGTTACGTGAAATGGCAGCTGTTTCAGTCGTGTGTTCTGCTGTAATATTCTACCAAGATCCTTTCAACGAGAAATAATAAAAAAAGGTTTTTGCTCAGGACAGTTGTTGTGTTTTTCTTTATCCCGTTTTCACAAGCAGCTCATAAATTTTATATCTGCCTCAGACACAAATGGTGAAGTTTCTTCTTTTTCTGGATAAAGTATTAATTTAATACTTATTTATGAAATGCCTTTACTTTATTCAGTTAGAATCATAATATCAAACCTTTAGGTTGTGAAGACGGTTTAAAATAAACTCATTTCCTATCAAATACTTTGTGATAAACACACAAACAAAAAATGATTTACATTTAAAGCCCATAATTATTAACTCTTCTGTTTTAGGTGTAAAATTAATTTTTAATGTTCATTTTGAACGGAAACATTTGGAGTGGCCTAGTTAAAGTCCTGACTCAAATCTGTGAAGGCAGCTAAAGATTAGGGTGATGGCAAAGAGACCTCAATGACCTGAAGCTCCTCAGAAATAGTAAAATATATTAAAAAAAATATCAGCAGAAATCTGTAACAATACAGTCAGTAATAAATATTCCTTCCATTGTTGAGACGGAAATAAAATATTTTCTACAGACATTTGAAAAAACAAGGAAAATTATTCAAATAAATTCAATATGGATGCATAAATGTAATGAATATATAATATTCTTATATCAGAATCAGAACTACTGGGGCACAAAAGAAAAGCACAACGGAAATTAAACAATAGCAGCTTTCAAAGGCAAGTTCAATAAAATAAATACATCTAAATAAATATAAACAGAAACAACTGGGACGCTACGCAAAAATAAAAACATGTAAATGTGTTATAAATGCATCGACATAGAAACAGTTTTTATTCACATTTTTTCAAATGCATGAAGAAAATATTTGATTTCCTTCTCAATAATATATATTTACTGAGAATATATAATATATATATTACTGTGGCTGGTACATTTTAATAAGAGCATCTGGAGTTTTGAGTCATTTTGAAGCTGCTTATTTCAGCAAAGCTGCATAAAAGATTAAAGCCAGGAGCTTTTTCATGTATAATAAAAGGCCGTTTATGATTTTTGATGCTGCTGCATGCAGCATCTTCTGCTTCTGCTGTTTGGAAAAGTTTTTATTTGTATGTTTCTGTGCCAAATGTTCTTATGAAAGATCGTTTCTATGGTCCACTTTAAAAGTCTGAATCATGATTTATGATTCAGGATGACTCTCCGTTTCCTCCATCTTAAATCTCATAGCAATGAATTTAAACTAAAACCAGCGCAGCAGCAGCAGGAACGGAAACTGAAAAGTTTCAATATTCAAACTTTTTGTTTTCTATTATTGTGTTTTGGTTAACTTGGTGCTTCAGTTTTTTTGTTTTTTAATGTGCCGACATCTAAAAGTTAGTAAAATTCAGCAACTTTTTAACATCAGGTTCCTTTATCCACTTCAAGGTTTCTGTTTTCTTTTGCTTTTTGCTAATTATTTTTCCCTGGATTGCCTTGGATTGAAGATAATCTCTGTAAAACCTTGAAGCTGCAGCAGATCAGGAGCACAAAACTTCCTCACATTTTTTTATCTAGATATTTTCTGACCTTTTGCCTCATTTTGAACATTTCAGCAGTGCATTCAGTTCTATCCTGGTTTCAAAATTTGCACTAAATGTGATGAGATTCTCAGTGACTCTGGCTTCCTGCACTGAGGCTGAACTGCTGCCTTTACAACCTGCTGTTTTAAAATAAGCAAGATTCAGCATTTTTTTAAGCTGAATATGACCTAAATTATTATGAAGATAAATAAATTCATATTTTCTTGTATATAAAAGTCTTTTTTAGTTTTCCTTAACGTGTCCCATCCGGCAGCGGGACACTCAGATTCATTCTGACTGTCAAGCTGAAGCCAAACAGATTTACTTTCATCAGTGGAGCATTACAGCTTTCGCAATGACGCTCCAATTAGATATACATGAAATTTATCAGAAATTTATCTGGCTTTATTTCAAATGTAGTAGAAGCAGAGACAGAAAAGAAAGAGAGGTGAGGAAAAGATTTAAAGGTGAAGAAAGAGGAGAGAGTCTGCTTCTACACCAGCAGAAAGAGAAAGAACCACAGCAGCAAAACTCAATAACATCTACGACGCCACTGAAAAGTCCCTGGTGGAAGTTAATGTCGGATGTATTTAGTGTGAAAACAGCAGAATCTGGGCTGTGGTATGTAAACTTCTGATCCTCGCCACCGCGAGGCGTCAGGAGATCTGCACAGTGAGATTCAAAGGCATGCTGAAGGAAAACAAACGTCATGGCGACAGCAGAGAGACGTCTGAGGCGTTTTCATGGCCCTGACTGCAGCCATGACAACCGGCTGCGCTCACAGCTGGGCGCTAACCGACCAGCAGTTTGCTACGCTTAGCCTCCACCAGGAAGCAGAGACAAAAATTCATTTCCCAGCTTTGGAAGATTTATGCTTCAAATGTGTTTACATTCAGCTGAAGAAAAATAATTAGAAAAGAAAAAATCAACAGGAAATGAAACAAATGAAACTGAATTAATTCTTCATAACTGCTGGACGAAACTTCACAAAACCTGTTGTAAATATTTTAAAAGGTTTCGCTAAAAACTATTTAATCAAAGTTGAAAATATTTTATGCATAGAACATAATAATACACGTGTAAACTGTGCCAGAATGAATTGATAAAACTAATTAAACTGTCAATAAGCATGAATTTTGGCGATTGTTGAATCATGAAAAATGGCGTGTTGAAGAATCTACTGATGCGTTTCTCTGGGGTCTTGAGGGCCCATGAAACGCTGCAGCGGGCCGGATTTGGCCCCCGAGCCTTGAGTTTACCCATGTGCTCTAACCACAGTTGTTATAGTTTAGCTAAAGCTAACAAGATAATGGAACTGAAATCGAGAAAATATTTCCATTAACTGAAATAAATAAAAGTGGTAATTTAGATATAATACATTTTGTTTTTATGGTTATGAACTTATGTAAAATTGATTTTTTTTTCCTACACAACCAGTTTATGTCAGCTACGGTACTCCATACTCCTCCTCCTCTTTCTCCTCTTCCTCTTCCTTTTCCTCCTCTTCCTCCTCCTCCTCTTCTTCTTCCTCCTCCTCCTCCTCTTCTTCCTCCTCCTCTTCCTCCTCCTCTTCTTCCTCCTCCTCCTCCTCTTCCTCTTCTTCCTCCTCCTCCTCTTCATCATCCTACTCTTCCTCCTCCTCCTCTTCCTCATCCTCCTCTTCTTCCTCATCTTCCTCCTCCTCCTCCTCTTCTTCCTCCTCCTCTTCCTCCCCTGCTCCTCCTCTTCCTCCTCCTCCTCCTCCTCTTCTTCCTCCTCCTCTTCCTCTTCCTCCTCCTCCTCCTCCTGCTCTTCCTCCTCCTCTTCCTCCTCCTCCTCTTCTTCCTCCTCCTCTTCTTCCTCCTCCTCTTCCTCCTCCTCCTCCTCCTCTTCCTCCTCCTCTTCCTCCTCTTCCTCCTCCTCCTCTTCCTCCCTCTGACCTTGTGATTCAGTCCGCTCCTTCATCTTCACACAGACTCATATTTCCGGTTGCACCCCCCCCCCCCTCAGTGACCCCTGGCGATGAGCAGCGCGCGCACAGAGGCCAAATGAAGAGCGCTGAAGCGCTAATGTGTTTGAGTCACAGGGAGCAGCTCAAGGCCACGTGGTGCAGGCTGAGCCAGAGGAAGAGAGGATTAGTGACCCTGGCGTCCTGACGGCCTGCTCCAGAAACACAGGCCCCGCTAAGCTGCCATCCATCACCGGGAGCAGGTGAGGAGGGACAGGCCGGCTGACCGCAGCTGCCTCACGGCCGCTCAGCGGATCCGCGCTGCGCCGCTGGGGCTCGTTTGTTGACGTGATAAATGATGTGAAAGGGCTTAAAGCTGAGTGTTTACATGCAGCGTCTGTCATAAAACTTTAATCCGTTCAAAGTGCACATCTGAGACCATGAGCCGTGCAGGACAGTGGCTTGTCAAAGTCTTCATTCTCCACTTAGCCACAAGTTGCATTTTATTGGGAATTCTTTGGTTTAGAGAAAGACGGATCAACTGGGAATAAAAACAGGAAAAGCAAAACTCTATGGTGGAGGAGGGGCTTAGCGCTGTCAATCAACCTTTTCTAAATGCTGCTAAATGTGCTGACAGAGGATAAACAGCTTAGCCTTGCAAAAATAAAGCGTTTATCATCGGTGGTTATGCTAACTAGCCTTAGCATTCATAACAAGCTATGCTAACTGCAGAGTAGAAGAAAGCAAGGGGGGAAGTGAGCAGCGCCACATGGAGAGTGATTGACAGCGCTTAGACCCACCTCTTGGCTCTGATTGGTTGATTCTAGCTGAAAGAAGAGTTGATTGATTTGTTTTCACAGATTATCTGTCTCATAACAACAAATATGACAAAAATGTATTTTTTTTTAATGAAAGTTACTCACTGCAGCTTTAATTTGTGCAGAATGGAGGCGTTTCCATTGTTGTGTTTTTTAGTGTGGCATAATAAGGGTTATGAATACCACAAAATCAACAAAGCCAAGCAGCTTACACGTTTTACATCGACAAAATGTCTGCGAGTTTTACATGAGGCCACATCCAGCTGAAAATCAGGAACTCTTGAATCTGATACAGAAGACAAAATATTCACGATCATTTATGTTTTATGTCCGGCAGCTTTGAGTTGAGGCAGCAAAAAGAAAAGAGAAAAATAGATCTGCAGTTTAAAATGGAGAAACGAACCAGAAATCCAGACTTTTCTGATCCTAAATGGCTTGAAATCAAACCTGAAGTTGGAATTCCTTCTTGAAAATAAAAAAGTTTTTCACCAGCCATGTTTAACATCCTCAGTTAAATATGAAGTTTTCTTAGGGAGGACAAAAATAAATCTGCTTAAGTTCATTTGAAATAGGCTGCATTTTTCTGAAATGTTTCAAATATGTCATCAGTTGGACCTGCTTTCAAGAATTTATTACAAAATTTAACACATAGCTTTAGATAGTTTTGGTACACTTTATAAAAATCTATATTTTATAAAATATACTTTACATTACAATTAAAATAGTAATAAAATTATACTTTGGATACTCTTTTAAAAAAATACGCTTTGAAGTTGTTTGAAAAAATTATATTTTAAATGCATATGTATAAACATATTTCAGAAGTTGTACATTAGATATTTTCAAATAAATTTTGTATATTTAAACCTTAGTTTTTAATCATTCTTAATATATATATTATATATAAACTCTGTCAGTGATGTTTAATAAAGAACGTTTTGATTGTCTTAATAATTCTGTTACTATTTTGTGAAAATGTTAAAGTAAATAAAGCAAAACTCATAATGGAATTACTGTAAAAATACAGGAGACTTTATGTTTCTCAACCTTTTAATCTCTTTCAACGTTTTGACAAAGTAATATTAAATAACTTGTCTCCCATATTCACGTTTGGTGACGGAGGATCTAAATGCACAGCTGGTCCTTAACACGTCATCAATAAACGTGACTCTGCAGCTCCACTAATAACAGAAATAATCCAGCCGCACTGGAACAAGTCATCGGGCGACGGGTCAGCGGAACCGACCGCTGCTGACGTCTGATCTGGACCCGAACGGCCGGGACTCCGAGCAGAGGAACTATCCCGTAATAGTGAAAGCTATTTATAGCCTGTTGCCAGGAGCGATCAGCGTTCACCGCTGCGCTCTCAGGAAAAACGACATTTTCTGTTGAAGCAGCTTCGGCTAACCGAGGAGAAATGATCCGCTCAGTTCCACCGAATCGGTATAGCGATTAAAAACAGAAACATTATTATTCATTTATCATTATTCAGTTAATATTCACAACACAGACCTGAAAAAACTCTCAGTTCATCTTGCTTGTGCCACATTGAATCCAGTTGTTCCTTCAGAACTGCATTGATTGGTTTGAGCTTGGTAGTGAAACGATTAATCGGATTAATTACAATGAATCAATTATTGAAATAATTGTCAACTGATTTAGTAATCGATTAGTGGTTAATTGGAGTACAAAATCAAGAATGAGCATTTCCTGAAAGAGCAACACACTCAGAACAATCATTTGCCTCAAAACTGTTGATATACATTCTGCATTTAATCCAATAAAAACTTTTATCTAAAACTCCGCAAGTAGTTTTAGTTTCACCCGATTCAATAAAGAAACTCTTAATAATCACCTTTTCTCTTCCAATAAGTAATCGGTTAATCTAATAGTCAATGCATCAGCAGAATTTCCTGCACCAGCTAAAGTCCGTCTGAAAACTAAACAGGACACAGCAGCGCCGCATTGAGGGGGCGCCGCCCTGCAGAGGGCGCCAAAACGATGGGAAAAATGATTTCTTCTCGCCATTTTCTGTATTTTACAATCGAGTGTTTGGGACACACTAAGAAAATAAAATAAATTATGAGAATAAAATCATAATATTACTTTTTCCTTGTAATATTAACTTTATTCTTAAAATATTATGACTTTATTCTAATATTAAGAATAAATTTTGCATTATTTCAGCTTTATTCTAGTACAAATTTATTCTTATAAATTATGATTTTAGTTTAATATGATGCAACTTAATGTATTTTTATTGTTGAGCTAAACACTGTCATAGTGTTCAGCTGTTTGTGCATTTCTCAATGCTGCTATTAGTGTATGTAGTATTATATTGTTTTTCTGTTGTTTTTGATTGAACTAATCACCTACTATAATTTGTCACATAAAATAGAAGTCCGTATTTTGTATTTCCACTTGACTAACTGAGGTTTATTCACCTGAACACTGAAACCCTTTGGGGAGTGGAGAGCTCTTATAATGTACAGCGTAGACCTGAGAAAGTTCATATCGTGCTTCTGGCTACAACCATCATGTTTGCCATATGACTCGAGGACCTTGAATCTCAAGCCGTACCTCGACTCCTTCTAACATAATTCTTGTCATTGTGGCCAAACCGCTCAATCTTTGTCTCACTTGACTGCTAAATTCTCCAGAAAGCATTTAAAGCATTTAACTTGGCTTCTGCGAGCTTCGGTCTCCTAAAGGTGTCGACCTGATTAACGCCTGAGAGACTGCAGACCTGTGTGAACTTGACAAAATGAACTAACTTAACTTACGCACCAACCACTGAAGCTGAGTGTTGTTCTGCCAGTGAAGAACAACAGTCGCTGTTCAGGGAATGTTTGAAGGCGTAAAGATAACAGTAGTACCACAAAATGCCACACGGTGGCAGCAGAGACTAACCGACTGTTTTTAGCACTTTCCCTGTTCAACTCAAGAGGTCGGAAAGATTCATGAATCAGGTGTAAAACGGGAGAGAATCAGAAGTTCAGCTGAGACAAAACCGACTTTGACGGAATGATTTAACAGAAAAAGGCGAAAGTTATAGTCTCACCTGTTTCTGACAACAATGATAAAGATAAAAAACAAAAATAGAGGAAGAAGTAGGGAGAATTGGATGCAGTTGAACAATTGTGTTAATAAATCAAGGAAACTCAAAGTGAGCAAACCACAAAGAAAACTAAAAGTTATTTTCCTTCCTTTCTTCATATGCGGTATGGATATGGATGGATGTGATTTCAGTTTGATAAAATATTAAATGAATGTGTGGTGAAGTGGCAACCTGCCCAGGGGGGACCCAGCATTTAGCAAGGCTCTGCATTGGGAAAACATTGTATTTTTTTGTGGGTGTGTGTGTTTTCAATAATATCATTTGCTTATTTAAATTAGAACAATCATCATGTCAGCAGTAAGGATCAATGTAAATGATTCAGCAAACAGCTAATTTTCAAGAACAAGAAGCATCACACAAAAAGAGCAGAGAATAATTCAAATATCATCGTAACACAAATAACGTGACGTTGCAGTAAAGATAAGACACTAACATAGACAGAGTAATCTTCTTATACTCCAGTTCATTGTCAGTGTTTCAAATTGTTTTTAAAGGTTTAGTCGATGCTGCGGCTCCTGAAATGAGCTTCTATCTCTCAGTGGCTTTCCTGGTAAAATCCATTAAACATTGTCACCTTCCTAAAATAATGCTTGTCTTTTCTTTTTTGTTTGCAAAAGTCAAAAGTAACTTTTGCAAAAAAAGAAAAAAAATCACCACCTCTTTCTTTCCAAAAGGCAGAAACCAAACAGAAACATTAATGCTGGGACAAACCAAACGTCCCCTTTAGGGGATCAATAAAGTATTATTATTGTCCAGGTTCCGTGTTGCGCGCCTGCCTCTGCGCCGCATCGCAGATGGCTTTCTGCGGCTGCGCAGATCAGTCGATAATTGCGCGCCTTTACGCACACGTCCTTTCACGGCTGTTTTCACGTCTATTGAGCCGCCCGGATCTCAGAACCTGGACATTAACAGAGACCCGGGGGGACAGGAGAGCAAGCATTAAAACAACCCGGATGTAATGCGCGTGTCGCTTATTTTAAGCGGCGCAAACCGCGTATCACGCAGATTACGTCACAGTCTGGGTTACGTCACGCCTGCTTGTGGTTTCTAGTTTTGCTCTGTTGGTCTTACTCCGGACGTTCAGGAATACTTTATTAAGGATTGCACAACTCTGGGTGATTGACAATAAACTTATTTTAAATGTAAATAAAACAAAATCTATAATAACAGCATAAATGTTGGTTCAGGGAAAATCCGGCGTTGAATCTGATGCAGAACAAGTAAAATAAGTTAGTAGGTGTTTGAATTTATTATGTGATCTGTGCATGTTATGTGTTTTTAGATGCTTTGGACGGAAGCTCATTGGGGTCAAAGTAAGAGGAAGAACAGCAGATTCTGCTCCACTTCTGCATCCTGCATGACGACAAAACAAGTTTATCATTTCTAGCCTTCCAAGAAATCACTCAGGAGTAAAACTGTGTTTTATATGATGATAAAATCTGATTTCATATTTTAAAAGGACGTCATTAAACACAATATATGAGTAAAGTTTGCTATATAAATATATACACATTACAAATAAAGACCATTTAACCCATTTAGGCAGAAGAGACGCTTCTTCAAATTACATTCATCAATATTAAACTTAAAATATATAAAATGAATGCTTACAACATGTATTGTATATGTTAGAACAGGGTAATATTAGTGCTTACTGGAGTTTATGGATCTCTAAATGAAAGAAAAACCCAGCAGATCAAAAATAACAAAACCGGTGTAGAAACTGTAAAATAAATGTTTTATATGCTTTTGGTTAAATATGCATGTCTGTATTTTTTGAAGGCACTTGTACTGGATCCAGTATCCAGACGTTTTGCTCCAGTAAGAGTATGAATCATTCATAACTATTTTATTCAAGTATAAAGTAAAGTGCAGTAACAGTTCTCCCAAAAGGTCGTGTTTTCCAAACCGTTACTCAGGTCAATGTAACTGAGTGACTGTAACTTCCTGTCCGATGTGACGCTTCCTGTCAGTCCAGATGTTTCTGCTCATGCAGCTGCTGGTTTAATAAACTCTTATCTTATCTCTACGGTTTGACTCAGAGTTCATGAGCAAGTCATCACATTCAGCCGCAGTCAGCATGAAGAAAGCATTTTTTAAAGCTTGGTGGCGTAAAACTGATTCATTTGATCCTCGGGTGCAACTTTCTCTTTTTTCAGAAGCATAACAAAACAAATATGATCCGCAGAGATTAAGAAGATTACGAAGTAATTTGCCTGAAGGGCCGAGGCGAGAGATAAAACGGTGCAGGCTGCGTTTCTCTCCAGAAACCCTGTGAGGTTTTAGAAAATGTCACATTATTTCTCCCTCCTGCAGCTCATCCAGATGGCGCTCACGCCGCTTCGCTTTTCCCACATTTTATGTTTTACACACAGAAATACACAACTGCGTTTTCATTACAAATATGCGC